>JAQZBX010009902.1:0-45213 GCA_029593785.1 Cabassous unicinctus
TTTCTGGGATCCATAAAAACCTCAAACTACCACACCAAGTTTTATATTTACTTCTTTACTATACTTTTCTTTACATTTTTTCTTTGAAAGAGAGGGAACTTATGTCTATAGTAACTTTTATTTCCATTCACTCTAACAGCCCACTTCCTACTAGGAGTTTAATGGTTTGGGCAGCTGTTATGTAAGGTATGATTTTGAAAAGGCTTCTCTCAGGGTCAGAATTCCTGCCTCATTTTTACATCTCCTTATTATGGGAATAGTAATATATTATAACCATCTAATACTCATCTATTTGGGCAAGAGTCAATACTGTTTTTTTGAAGACAGAGTCTCTTTGTTCTCTGGTAATGAGAAGCACTTTTTCTAACTGATCTTTCATTGTCTCCTTAATTAGGTCCTATTCTTCCTCCTAAACATTGTTGTACCAAAGATTCTATTCCTGGAGGAGTGGGCTTCTCATTCTATGCTCTATCACTCTATACTCTTATCTAAAAGTGGATGTGTGTGTGAGTGTGTGTGTGCATATGTGTATGATAATGTCTGAAGCTAAGGGGAACATCAAGAGAAATAGATTTGAAAGCAGCAATTTAAAGAATTGAAGTTCAATAAAGTATATTTTCTAACAACATGAGAATTAAACTAGAAATAAATGATAAAACATAACAAAAAATTCTCAAACATCTCCAAAAATGAACACACATTTAAATAACTATGTGTATTAGTTTGCCAAAGGCTGCTAATGCAAAAATACCAGAAAAGGGTTGGCTTTTATAAAGGGGATTTAAGGGAGGTAAAAGCTTACAGTTCCAAGGCCATGAAATGTCCAAATCAAGGCATCATCAGAGATGCTTTCTCACCAAAGTCAGCTACTGGTGATTCTTGTGTCCTGCCATATGGCAAGGCAAGATGGCAGCTGATCTCCTCTGAGGTCCCAGCCTTCCCCTACAGGCTCATCATTTCTTGGACCTCAGCTGTGGGTGATCAGGTATATGATTTGTCTCTTTCTGGACCCCATCTTTCAGCCTCAGCTACTTTACTTCCCCTCTGAGCTCAGTTCTGGGCAATCAGGCATCTATACTTGGGCCTCATCTCCTTGAGCCTCTCAGGGCTTCTCTGTCTTTCTGCCACTGTAAGCAAATCTGGAGTCCTCTCTCTCACATGCCAGGGTCAAAATGGCAGAGCTCCCTTTCTCTGAGTGTCTCTTTATATGTTCTCAGTTTATATAAGGCACAGCAAGAAGGCAGAGACCCAACCTGGGTCATGCCTTACTGACTTAGTAAAATCAAAAGCCCTAAAGCAATCTAATCAATTGATCTAATCAAGGTCCCTTAGTTGGATTTAATGTAAATAAAGGGCTCCAAACCCACAGGAATGGATTAGTTAAGGACATTATCTTTTCTGGGATTCACAAAAGAACTTCAAAGTCTCACACCATGGGTCAAAGAAAAAGCACAAATTCCTTGAAAGTAAAACTTACTAAAATTGTCACCAAAAGGGGGGAAATATCTGAATGGTTCTTTTTTTCATTAAAGGAATTGAATCTGTAATTTAAAACCTTTGACAAACTCTATGCCTAGAAGACTTAACTGGTGAATTATTCCACATATAAGGAAGAAATATCACCAATCTTACGCTAATCCAGAAAATAGAAAATGAAGAAACACTTCCCACCATGTTTATGAGGCAGCATAATTTTGATATCATAATCTGTCAAACACATATTCAAAGAAATGAATAACATAAAACAATATATCTTGTGAACACAGGTATGAGTATTATTCATATTAGAAAATAATTTACAGCAATCTGTAAAAAGGTTAGTATATCATGATGAAGTAGGGTTTAGATAAAGAATGGATTAGTTAAGGACATTATCTTTTCTGGGATTCACAAAAGAACTTCAAAGTCTCACACAATGGGTCAAAGAAAAAGCAAGATTGGTTTAACATCATAAAATAAATCAATATAAATCCCTACTTCAAAATAATAAAGAAAAAAACTATATGTTCATCTCACAGTATGCATTAAAAAATGAAAAAAAAATGAAAAAATTAAATTCCAAGTCTGAGGAGCAGAATGAAAAAATAATGCAGAAAAATGAGTACAGCCTCAGAGAAACATGGAACACCACTAAGCATGCCACAGTCACAGAAGAAGAGTGGAGAAAGAAAAGGATAGAAAGAATATTGAAACCAAAAAATTCCCAAATTTCATGAAAAACATTAATGTATATATCCAGGAAGCTCAACACACTCCCAGTAAGCTGAACACAAAGAGATCTACACTTTGACATATCATAATCATGCTATCAAAAAGAAAGAGGGGAGTGGGTGTAGTTCAGTTGGATGAGCACCTGCTTTCCCTATACGAGGTCCTGGGTTCAATCCCCAGTGCCTCCTAAAAAAAAAGAGAGAGACAAAGAGAAAATCTTGAAAAAAGCATGCAAGAAAAGACTCATTGTATATTGGGGATCCTCAGCAGGATTAACAGTTGGTTTCTCATCACAAACCATAGAGGCCAGAGAGGCAGTGGAATGACATTCAAATTGCTGAAAGAAAAAACTGTCAACCAGGAATTTTTATATCCTGCAAAATTATCAATGTTCTTTGCAGCATTATTCAAATAGCCAAAAGGTGGAAGCAATCCAAATGTCCATCAAGAGATAAAATGGATAAACAAAATGAATTATATCCATACAATAGAATATTAATCAGCTATAAAAAGAAGTGAAGTGCTGGTATATACAGCAACAAAGATGCACTTGAGAGATATTATGTTGAGTGAAATAAGCCAGACACAAAAGGAAAAATATTGTATGATTTCAATTATATGAAATACTTGGAATAAGCAAATTCACAGAGACAGAAATCAGAATACTGGTTACCAAGGAGGGTGGGAGGGGGAAATGACAAGAGAAATAATGTGATACACTAGAAAATTTAACACAAATGAAGGAAGTAATGGAAAAAAAGAGGAACAGAAAGACATGACATATAGAAAACAAATAACAAAATGCCAGGCATAAATCTTTCCTTATCAGTAATTTTGTTAAATGTAAATGAATTCAACACTCCAAATAAAAGGCTGGAATTGACAGACTGGATAAAAAATATGACCCAAATATATGCTATCTATGAGAAACACATTTTAGATTTAAAGGCACTAAAAGGTTAAAACTAAAAGGATGGAAAAATATGTCATACAAACAGTAACCAAATGAGACCTGGATTGGCTATTTTAATATCATACAAAATAAACTTTAACAAAAATATTGTTACTAGAGACAAATAAAGACCTTTTATAATAAGAAGAGAGTCAACCCATCAAGAAGATAAAACAATTACAAATGTATATGCACTTAACAACAGATCCTCAAAATACATGAAGCAAAAATTGACAGAATTGAAAAGATAAATAGATATTTCAACAAGAGTAGTTGCAGATTTCAATAACTCATATTCTAGTTTGCCAGAGCTGCTAGCACAAATACCACAATGGGTTTGTTTAACAGCAGGAATTTATTGGTTCATGGTTTTGAAGCTAGAAGAAGTCCAAAATCATACTATCAACAGCAGAATACAATTCTTCTCAAATGCCCATGGAACATTCTCCAGGATAGATATTAAGCCATTTATTATCAATAAATTTAAAAGGATTGAAAGAATATCAAGTATGTACTTTGGCCACATGGAAGGAAATAATAACAGTAGGGCATTTGGGAAATTCACAAATATGCAGAAATTAAACAACACACTGTTAAATAATCAATGGGTCAAAGAAGAAATCATAAGGGAAATTATAAAATACTTTGAGATGAATAAAAATGAAACTACAGTATACAAAAACTTATAGAATGGAGTTAAAGTAAGCTTAAAGACAAATTTGTAGTTATAAATGCTTATATTAAAAAAAAGAAGAAACATCCCAATTCAATAGCCTCAACCTTCACCTTAAAAATATACAAAGAAGAGGGAACTAAACCCAAAGCAGAAAGAATAAAGGAAATAAATATGAGTGGAAATTAATGAAATAAATAATAGAAAACCAAATGAGAAAAATCAATAAAACCAAAACTTGTTCTTTAAAAAGGTCAACAAAACTGACAAAATTTTAGTTAGGTTGACCAAAAAAAAAAGCAAGACTAAAATTATTAAAATCAGGATGAAAAGGGAAATATTACTACTGACCTTACAGAAGTAAATAAAAAGGGATTATAAAAGAATACTGTGAACAATTGTGTAGCAACAAATTAGATAACCTAGATGAAATGGACAAATTCCTAGAAGCACAAAAAGCACTGAAATTGAAAGCAGAAATAGAAAATGCTAAGAGACCTATAACAAGTAAAGAGATTGAATCAGTAATGATTTTTTTAAAAAAAATTTCCACAAAGAAAAACCTAGCACCAGGTGACTGCACTGGTGAATTCTACCAAACATTTAAAGAAGAATTAACCAACCTTTTACAAACTCTTCCAAAAATAGAGGAGGAGAAAACACTTCCCAACTCATCCTATGAAGCCAATATGTTGCTGATACCAAAACCAGACAAATACTTCACAAAAAAGGAAAACAACAGAACGGTATCTTTCATGAATATAGATGCAAAAATCCTCAACAAAATACTAAAAAACCAAATTCAGTATTATACACTGTGACCAAGTGAGATTTATCCCAAGAATGCTAAACTGGTTTAGCATATGAAAATCAATCAAAGTAGCATACCAAATTAATAGAATAAAGGTCAAGAACCATGTTATATCAATAGACACAGAAAAATAGCATTTAACAAAATCTAACATCCTTTTAAGATAAAAATACTCAACAAACTAAAAATAGAAAGGAACCTCCTCAAGAAGCATCTACAAAACTCCCACAGCTAACAACATACTTAATGAGGGTGAAAAACTGAACGCTTTCCCCCTAAGATCAGGTACAAGACAAAGATGTTTGCTCTCACCACTTCTATCCACTATTGAACTGAAGATTTTGGCTAGGGCAAGGAAGCAGGAGAAAACAAAAAACTAAAAAGGATCCAAATTGGAAAAGAAGAAGTAAAACTATCTGTTTCTATATGGTCTTGTATATAGAAAATCCTAAGGAATACACACAAACACGTGCAGAGCTACTAAGTTTAACAAGGTTGTAGGATACAAGATCAATATATGAATATCAATTTTATTTTCATACACTAGCACTGAGCAATCTGAATATGAAAGTAAGAATCCCATATACAGTAAAATCAAAAAGGATAAAATAACTAGGAATAAATTTAGCAAAATAAGTACTAGGCTTGTACAATGGAACCTACAAGACATCACTGTAAGAAACAGTGACCATATTAAAGAGGGTAATAAGTGAGAGGGTACATAAAGGCAGCTTCTGTGTTACTGGTAATTTTTTATATTAATATGAATGGTTGTCACATAAATGTGTTTAATTTGTAAAAATTCATTCAGTTGTACACTTAAGATTTGAGCACTTTATTGTATGTGTGTTATGTTTCAATTTTAAAAGTTTACCAGAAATAAGTAAAATAATTAATCAAATCACATTTTTGCTTCTATTTTCATTATCAAATACAATGCAAATTTAAAGCATAAAAAAGAGCAAGATACCTTATAAATAAGATATTGAAAATCAAAAAAGATGAGCTTATAAAGAATATCTTACAAGAGAAAATTAATTCAAGTGACTGGGTCTAAATGAAATACGTTTTAAACTAAGGAAACTGATAATATGATCTCAGAGCAACTGACCATAATCATGAAGAGGTTGCAGACAACTTAAATTAAGGAAATATTCTGGTTTTTAAAAGGAAGAGAAGGTAGATTCCAGGAACAATTCATTTAGAAAAGTAATATTGATCACTATCAAAAATCAATAACATTTTCATCTCTAATAGCATTCCCCACCAAAAGGAAATAGGGCACTTCAGACAAATGGTTGATGTCAAGGCTGTGAGAGGGTGGGAAAAAAATTAGCCTGGAACATTCTGTTATTCCCCAATATAAGTAAGTGCTTGTGGTGGCTTGAAACTGTATATTTCCCCAGAAAAGCATGTTCTTAAAGTTAATCCATTTCTGTGGATGTGGACCTCTTGTAAGTAGGATCATTTGATGAAGCTATTTCAGTTAATATTTGACTCACCTTATTTGAAATGGGTCTTAATCCTCTTATTGAAGTCCTTTATAAATGGGATGAATATAGAGAGAGAAGACCCATGGAAGCAAGAAGCTGAAATCAATGAAACCAGAACAGACAGGAGAGAACTGCAGACGCCACCATGTGCTTTGCCATGTAAAGAAGAACAAGACTTGCTGGCAGCCAGTCTTTGGGAAGAAAACACTACCTTGATGAGGCCTTGATTTGGACATTCTCACAGCCTCATCTATAAGCTAAGAAATTCCCATTGTTTACAGCTAGACCATTTTATGGTATCTGCTTTAAGCATCGTAGAAACTAAAACAGTGCTACAGCAGCCAAACAAAAATGGATTCATGTCTCAAGGATATGAAGGCCAAATCTGGGACAAATAAACACCAAACTAATTAAGGATAGTAATTAATTATAGATCATTGAAAAAAATTCATGAGCCCATCCTGATAAAAAATAGGTAACTCTCTAGATAACCAAATAAATCAATAAATAAACTCACCCAACTCATTACACATAACGTCAAGTAAATATTTTGGATTTTTATCAAATTGGAGGAAATCTCTATCAAGTTTCTTTCTTGTAGACCTACTTACTATTTATAGTACTGCTATGAGTTTATACCCTAAAAACAAAAGAATTGTGACAAATTCTATTTTGTGTAAGTTCCTCAAGAAATGGATTCCATATATATTTAGTGATTCATTTTTATACTGTATTATCAAGTATATACCTGACAAGAAAGAGCTTCTGATTTAAATAAGAATCTGTAAGAATAAAATCATTTACTACAATTGTATGTGGATTATTGAAAAGAACTTTCCACAGACTAGTTTCTGATTCTGGGATCCATACGATATAAGCACATTGATATAAAACCTCTGACTTTGCCAGGTGTGCTGTGATGTTGTTGAGTAAGCACAAAGTTCAGGAAAAGGGTTTCTGAAATCCACTCCTACACTGGAATAGCTTGAAATAGCTATACATGAATGTGTCCAGTTACAATAACTGTATATAAAAATGAAAACCACATAATTATCCCACTGAATCAAAATTAAACATATTTCCAACTCAGCTTCTCCTTAGCTGGATTCCAATAACGTCCACAGTCATTCCAAACATGGGAAAGAAAGCAAAAGTGCTCAGAGTGGAAACAGTCAAATACCTTACTTTATAAAATGTACAAAATCATATGTCCATAGGTACACATTGCTAAGCCCCTCCTTGGGCCTTGAAAATGGTCATGCAAGAAAGGACCTTGAAGCTAAAGTGCATTAGCTTCACAGTAAATACACCTTTGGCTCCAAGGCAATTGGAGGCAGAAAAAAAACATGGAAATTTCATCCAAACCATTTAATTGAATCTCCTGTCCCATCTAGTAAACGATCAGTTTTATCTAGCAGCTTCTTGCACTAATAGAGGGATATGGTGGCTTGGAAACCAGAAAAACATGTTCTTAGACCTAATCCATTCCTGTGGGTGTGAACCCATTGTAAATAAGGCCTTGTGATGAGGTTACTTCAGTTAAGGTATGGCCCAGCTGAATCATAATGGGTCTTAATTGTGTTACTGGAGTCCATTACAAGCAGAATGAAATTCAGACAAACGGAGAAAAGGCCACATGGAGCAGCCAAAAGCTGGAAATGAACAGAACTGAGAAGCCAGGAGAGGCCACCATGTACAATGTCATGTGACAGAAAAGCCAAGGACCAAGGATCTCTGGCAGCCAGTCCCAGAACACTACAGTCTTCTGAAAAAAGCATCACCTTGATAACACCTTGAATTTGGATTTCTGCTAGCTTCAAAACCATGAGCCAATTATTTCCTGTTGTTTAAGACAACCATTGCATGAAATTTGCTTTAGCAGCCTGGAAACTAAAACAAGGCATAAATTCAGAATGAGATGTGACAGTCCCATTATACTCATTCTGAGAATCAAACTAAAGAAGGCCATTTATAAAAACTCGAAGATATCCAGAGGACAGGGATCAGGAATGTATGAAGTAGCAAAACCAAGTCAAAAGAAAAGTAGGAATTGGAACTTGGAATATTTAGCATGTTGAAAATACGACTCAAAGAGGAAATAAAACCATTTGAAAAATGTGAAAGGGACTGTCATGTGGATAAAGAATTAGACTTGTTCCTTCTTTGGAATTGGAAGGAATTCCAGAGATAATTAGAATTGGAATAGGCTACTTTGGGAGATAATGGGCATTCTATTGCTTTAGATGTTCATAGGAAGATGGAAGATTTTGGTTGCAATTCATTCAATGAGTGGGGAGTCATACCAGTGACTTCTCAGTATCTTACAGTACTGAGAATCTATGAAACATTTCCTCATTTGACAAACCCTTAAGAACTCTTGTGAAAAAGCATGGTAGATAATGGGAAGAATACAGAGATTAACTAGGCCAGTGTCTCTTTTCAAAGAGGTCACACATAAATCATATTGAAAGACAAAATGAATTATTATAACTTGATACCAACACGGAAGAGAGGTAACAGAACTGAAGAACCATTGAAGAATAAGTAGGATTGACATAATCAGAGAAGCAAGTAGGGGAACACTTAGGATTAAAGGAATGACCAGATCAAAGAAATGGCATTTAATGATGTTGCAGGGGTGAGTTTTCCCACTGGCCAGATAACCCATGAACAATAGACAAGCAGATATCAGTGAAAGGCCATGTAGCAAACAGCTGGACAGTTAGCACAACTCCCTAGCAGTCATGACTTTGACGTTTCTCATATGATGAAGGATATTCAACTTCCAAGGTCTCCCTAGAATAAGCATGGATAGTACTTGGTCATCTCTTGATTTTGATCTCTGAATTTGACTTCTCCATTTCCTATTCTCCACATGGTCTCCTGAGATCAACAACCCTCTTCTCTAGCACACACATGAACATTTGCCCACACTATCTTCCTCTCTCCCCAAATCCTTGGCCCATCTCCTCTCTCCTCCCCTCCTGGCCACAGACTCCTCTGGTCTCCTTAAAGGAAGAAGGTGAGGCAATCTTGCAGCAATGACTCTATGCTCTGTCTATCTCAGTTCTCCTCTGAAGACTTCCTCAAGAGCCATCCTCAACATTGCTCTTTCCTGTGCCTGACCTCACCATCTCAACAATTCTTTTTTTTTTTTTTAAAGATTTATTTATTTATTTATTTATCCCCCCCCTTGCTGCTTGTGTTTTTACTGTGTCCATTCGCTGTGTGTTTCTTCCATGTCTGCTTATCTCCCCCTTGATGTGAGGTCCCACTGCATCAGCCCACCGCGCCGTGCGGGCTGGCCTGCTCTCACATGGAGGACCCAGGAAGTGAACCCGGGGCCTCCCGCATGGTAAACGGGGGCTCTATTGATTGAGCCACACCCGCTTCCTGCTGTGAGGTCTTGCTGCATCAGCCTACCGCGCCGCGTGGGCCAGCCGGCCTGCCCTCACAAGGAGGCCCCGGGAAGCGAACCCGGGGCCTCCCATATGGTAAACGGGAGCTCTATCCATTGAGCCACACCCGCTTCCCCATCTCAACAATTCTAATTCTCTTCCAGGCCATGTGGATGCCTCTGACTAACTTTTAGGGGCCCAACACAAGCAAATGTGGAAAATTAGGGCACAGAGATTAATATTTTACAAATGGTAATCACACCCACAATGAGTAACTCATTGGAGTCAGAGCATAGGCTTTTAGGAGAGATGAAGAGGATCAAGGAAATGGGAGCTAGCCTGGTAAGAGATTAGAAGGCCTTGAATGGTGGTAGAGAATAAGAACTGCATCCTGTAAGGCAGTGCTTTCACCATATATCTATATATGGATCTCACTTCAATATATTCTAATTTAGAAGGTCAGGGTGGGGTTCAGACATATGAATTTCTGAAAAAAAAAAAAAAAAACAACAACCCTAGCTTTTTCTGATATATATCCAAAGTAGGGAATTTTTGCAAAAGTCAATGACAAGCCATTGAAGATTTTGAGTCAAAGAATAACATAATTAATCCATATGGGTGGGCATGAAGGAAAGATTAGATACCAAAAGCTGTCCCCATAGTCCAGCAAGGAAAGGATAAGGACTTGAGCTGGGAATAACAAAACATAGAAAGAATAGTTACCCAAAGTGGGATTCAAGAGACTTGAAGTCTGAGCATCCTGAGGAAGAGGGAGAACCACAGCTACATGCCTCCCCTGATCTAGAACAGCCCTTCTCCAGCAATAAGAGTACACAGATTTTGCAGAATGGCATGTGGGGGAGGGTAGGAGGAAGGGGCACACTCTGAGCTGGGCAGATCAGCCAGAAGATGACCCGACTTAACAAATGTTGCAGTAGATTGCACTCCTGTCCCGGGGATTCTCGGACTCTTGAACCTGAAGAGTTCCAAAACTACTCCAAACCTTTGCCTGGCCTGTTTTACTGACCCCAAGGCCATTTGGAGAGCAGTGAACCTGGGCTTGAGATCAGGCCTTAAGGCTGTGCTGTCTAGTACTGTAGCCACCAGCCCCAAGTGGCTACTAAACACTTGAAATGTGGTTAGTCTGAACAGAGATACTCTTTAAGTGTAAATACTCACCAGATTTCAAAGACAATGCAAAAAATTGTAAAATACTTCATTAATAATGTTCATATTAATAACATGTTGAAAAAATAATATTTTAGACACTTTGGATCAAATAAAATATATTAACTTCATCTGCTTTTTTTTACTGTTTTAATTTGACTACTAGAAATTTTTAAATTACTTATATAGCTTGCATTTGTAACTTGTATTATATTTATTTTGGACAAAACTCATCCCCTCTGAGATAATCTCCAAGCCTTCAAAGCCACTGCAATTTTATCAAGAGCTGATGCACTAAAGCCATTTTTTATTTAGGCAGCATTTACTTGAAATTCTCTTTTCTTGAATTTAATGCCTTTACTGTACTGTTTTATTGGTGTACCTTGGCTTTTTCTTAAATAAGGAAAATGAACCTGTATAGTGTTCAAAGCATAGCTCAATAAAGATATATTTCTGTTCTTTCACTCAAAAAGAGTAGATGGATCATAACAGTATGTCTAACAGTAGTAGGTTTATAAAGTAATTTTTTTCTTATCAGCTACTTATTGAAATGAATTTCTATCATAGCATCTTTAAAATGTTAATACTCTTACAGTTGTCTTCAAAGACTTATATAGAACTAAATATGTGATCAATCAAAATACTCATTAAAATTTGGTGCAAGCTTATACAAAGAGAGAGATTAAATCATTGAGGCATCTGGGCCTCTTATTCCACTAATGCGACCTCATTATATCATAATTTGTTATTACAGAAATTTAATTTTCTGATGCCATAGAATTACTAAAGGTCTTCACATTTCCCAGGTTTTTATCAACCCTAATTACAAACTTTATGATCATTTACTGGTTGGACCTTTGGATGTTTTCATGGTTTGCATTTTTGGCAGATGGCAATGCCTAACCTAAGAAAGCAAGATTCCCTGACACCCGAGGTAGATGATGGTTCCAATCACCAAAGGAGCTCTCCAATGAGATGAGGAAATAAATTGAATTGGCATTTCCCAATGAATCCTGACTCCAATATCATCACACTTTCCACTTTACCACTGAATGGAATCCCCTTTCCATGAATATGTGATGGAGTCAAGAGCACAGAGATGATTGTCCAGATTGCTGAGCAGTTTCTCTACCTATTTCAGAAAGACCCATGAGGACTGAGGGAGTTATGTCCAAAGCCCTATAGTGCATGGCCCAAAGTAGGTATCAAATAAATTCTCTTGCCCCCTACCACCTTAAGTCATTCAACCAACATGACACTTGGCTTTCTCCTGCAATTTTTTTTTTTTTTTTTTTTTGAGGTACCAGGACTGGTGATTGAACCCAGGACCTCATATGCGGGAGGCCAATGCTCAACCACTGAGCCACATTGGCTCCCCTGAATTGGCTCCCTCATCTGTTTGCTCGTTTGTTTTTGCTCATTGTTTGCTCGTTGTCTGCTGGTTTTTCGTTCATTGTCTGCTCATTGTTGTTTTTTTTTAATTGTTGTCTGCTCGTTGTTTGCTAATTGTCTGTTTGTTTTCTTTAGAAGGCACCGGGAGCCAAACCCAGGACTTCCCATGTGGGAGGTAGGCACTCAACTGCTTGAGCCACATCTGTTTCCCTCTCCTACAATTTAGGTAGCACCCAAGAAAAGCCAAAAGGAGAGAAAGAACATTTTCAGAGTAAGGAATCATGCATATGATATTTTTAAATGTAATCCATTTTCACAGGAAGACATTTTTCAGAATATCTCACTTTAGATGACAACTTAGGATAGCATCTGAAAACCTCGCTAAGTTTAGCTCACACACCTGTATCCAGTACCACTCTCAATTACAGCTAAATGGTCACTCTTCTCATCTCTGGAGCTTTTCCTCCCTGCTGACATCTCACTTAAAAGGAAAAACAAGCAAAACAAAGAAAAGACTTCCAGTTCATATGGGTGTAGTAGATATGGTTGGGGATAAAATTTTGATCAGATCCCAGAACCCAGAGATGCAAAAATTCCTATTTAGATTGTGGAGGCAATTGATTGGTTGGCTTAGTTCCTGGTGATCACACAGAGAAAGACTCAAAAAGGAACATGGGTTGGCGGTCATATTGAGAGCCCTTTCTCAGTATCAAGTTATTCTAACACTTCTCTTTCACTTGTGACAGGCTTGGACCATCTGTAACCACATATTTCACCACAGCACTCCCCAGTTCCATCTGTTCTCTCCTACTCTTCTCCATCCTATTCACCATGCCCTGCCACCTGCACTGGCCTCCTGGTTCTGCTTCCACAAGCCAGTCATGCCACCTTGGCAGGACTTTTGCACATTCTGTTCCATTGGGTTAGAAAGCTTTTCCCCCAGATTCCCTTATGATTTGCTCCCTCACATTCTTCCAGCCTTTTCTCAACCATCACCTTTTCCATAAGGCTTTCCTGACAGTGCAGTTTCAAACTAAAACTTTCCCTGCCCCAACCCTCCCTATCCACTCCCCTGCTTGGTTTTCCTGGAATGACACTCATCCCCCAATCCCTGACATATTCCACACTTCACTTGCTTTTTTGTTATTGTCCAACTCCCCTAACTCAAATATGAGCTCCCACTTTGATCTGTTTTCCGTTGCCGTGCATCGAACACATGTAAGAGTATTTGACACAAAGGATACTGAGGAGGTGAATGAAGAGACCACACATTAATGGATTTTTGTCATTTTGTTGGAGTACTTAAAATAAGAGCTAGTCACACACAGAGCATGACTTTGAATTCCACCCAGTGTATACTTTTTTGGCTTGATTTATACGTGCATGTTTATTTGTAAATATGAATCGCGGCAGTCTAAATTTGTTGGGGTGGTTGTCGTGCACATGCCTGGTCCCTGAAAAAAAAGAAATGGCTTTGAATTCACATTACCTTCAGCACGGCTCTGGGAATAACAGATTGACAGATTACTTTCCCATTGTTTTGTGCCAAGGAATGAAAAAGAAATATAAAGCAACAAAAGCCATTTTGGAGTGAAAAGAAATGCCTGGGCCAGCTTGGCACGATCCCCATCAGCTGTGCAGGACCAATACGTAAGAGAGGAACTTTAGATCGCTATGGGAGAAACAGCTCATGGCCCCCCAAACCCCTGTTTCTAGAGATTCTACAACCAACAGAGGAGGGCAACTGTAACTTTGACACAACATCAAGAAAAATAAATCTTTCAAAGCAAAACTAGGACACTGCATCATGACACCCACTGGTTTGTCCTCTGATTTGAGAGCAAGCCTTAGAGCAAATAGAAAAAAGAAAGCAGACAGTTCTTTGCAGATAACTTGCAGTTCAATAATCTGATAATTATTCATTTCAGCTTAAAGCATGCTTGTAAATATCATTTCAAATGAAGCACTGACTTGATTTTTAATCAATGAAAACTGACATTTGTTGAGAAGGCTTCCTGAATAATTACCTTGCATTCTTATTACTACTGCGGATTTAAAGGAAAATCAAAACAAACGATATTAATTACATCGTATCCTCATTATATATTAATAGGTTCAGAAACCAAACATTGAATGTCTTATGAAGCTGAGTGTAATATTTATATGAAGCTTTGTGATGGAAGCCATCAAAATTCTAATGCATCCATTTTAGTGCTCTGACCTTCTGCTCCGTGCAGCTGTGAGTTTGGTCCCAGCAAGGAGCACAGATATCTGGCATCAACATTTTGGGCTCATGCCTGAGAACCCAGAAGCTCCTGAGATACAGCTCTTGTCATGAAAAGCCAGGGACATGATGTGGCTGAGATGTTTGGTTCACCACTTACCTTTAGCCCAAAGTTATTATTGAAACTTCCCTTTTGCTTGATGAATTTGAAGCATCAAGCACAGAAATCTTACCATGTGATGATGAATTGAGATCCACTATCATCTGTGTGTCCAGCAAACAATTAGGCAGGTACAACCAGGAGATGTGTACAAGGGGCATGAAAATGTGAAAAGCATCACAGAAAAAGGGACTTCTTTAGGTCCTTACCTGCTGGACTGGCTTCTGTGGCCATCACATGTTTACACCCATGTTCAGACTTAGCTATAGTTCCTCAGTCGTAATAAGAAACCAGCAGGTGATTTCCCAGCTGTGGGCCCTTATCAAGTTGCAAAACACCTCTGTGCATTCATTTTCTTATTGGTAAATTAGAAATTTACCAATAACTAATAATAGTTATTAGAATTACTAATGGTAAAAGCCTCTTCCAGTCCTGACGTTCTATGACCCTTCAAAGGCAAAAGATGCAGTATGATTCTTCTGATGGAAAAATTTAGGGATTATTCCTTGGGTGATTTTTTAAATTTTATTATTATTTTTTTGCCTTAAGGCTACCAGTATAGCCTTAACATAGTTCTTTCATTCATCTGACAAATACTTATTAAAACATGGACTCTAAATCAGGCACTGTTGTAGGACCTGGAAATAAATGCGTGAATGAGAAAGACTAAGTCCCCATCTCAGATTCCCCGTGGTTCTGCTTCCTGTTCTTGAGGATGGAAGTCATGCTTGCTTGCTTAAGTGTCCTCAGCCCAGGGCCTGAGTTCCGTGTTGGTTGAATGCTGGCCACATCCCCATAATCTGATACAGAGGGAACAGGAAAAAGCAGGCACTGCCAGGCTTGACCTACCTGGTTCAATGTCAGAATTAGGTGACTTCTCTACACCACCCAGTGTCAGGGGAAGGCCCATCATTCTTTGCTTTATACAGAGGGGACACAATTACATATCCAGGGAAGAGTCCTTAGTGTTTACCCTTTTATGCCACTGTTTTTAATTAGATTGGAAGAAAAACATCCAGTTCCCTTCATAGCCAACAAAAACCACTTTAATCTCAATTGAAGGTGAGATTGTTCCTTCTCCGTTATCCACAAATATTTTCTTTAAGCTTTAGCACTCCCAAAATTTAGTAGTCCAAAGAAAGTAATCCCTAAATTTTCCCATCACAAGAATTGTGATCATTGTATCAGATGATATAAACATGTGAGACCAAATGAAAGACAATCCCCAAGGTCACAGGGCTCCATAAGGTGTAAACATTCTATTCATTCAGCTTCATGGTTTCTGAATAAGCTGCGTTACAGTGAGGTATTAGAAAGAATAGTGCTGGTTAGCAAGGAGATATTTTCATGGAACTTATGATTAAGGAGACAATTATTACTATTAAAATAAGACTGAGCAGTAGCAGTAGTAGTAAAATATGTGAGATTATAAAAATCCACATAAAGTTAAAGGGTCAGTGCTACACAAAATTTTGCAGTAGTAGAATAATATTGTCATATGTCTTCTTTTGCCAGACCATCAGATAGGTGAGTAGCTGAATTGCTATTGTGCCTCACCTGTATTGTGCTTTGGCATTATCTTATTAACAGATATTGAAGGAAATGATAACTAGATCTTTGAGTCTTTGAGTCTGGCTTTTTCAGTTATTTTAGATTAATTAATTTCATTCATTTATTCAACATTGTTTTGCATCTTTCATATGCCAGGAATTGTATCCGAGGCTCTGGGGATATAGAATAAAAGATATCAACCCTTTTTTTTCAGGGAGATTATTGTTTGTAATGAAAATAGACAAGAAAACCATTATACTCAATATCATAAGAGCTGTGACAGAGTTAAGTACTGAGGACTCTGGGATCCTGTTATGTCTCCAAGCCTTGACTTGGAGATCAGGGAAGACTTCCTGGAGGAAGGAAGAGCAGCACTGAGGGAAAGCCAAACGGAAGGGATCAGGGCACCTTCCTCTTTGTAAGAAGATTCAGAAAGAATTTCAATATTGATATCAGGCAAAGTTATGAGCAATTGGTTGATGTCATCCTGAGAATATAAAAAAGTTTGTGCACCTCTGTCAACAGTATAGAACACTATTGGTATGTTCTGCTCAGAACTTTGCCCAGGACATGGTATAAAGTAAGTACTCAGCAGACTTTCTGTTGAATGAAATATTATGGAAGACATTTGGGATGCTTGCCCTGCTTTCATCTCATCTTCCAAAATTATTTTATCTAATTTTTGGGTTTATATCTCTATAAATCATTGAAATAAGACGGGCTGTATAAATAAGTTAAATAAATACATCTTCTTACTTTGTCCTTACCATTCTCCTGGTAAATGAAATATTACAGTGTCATTTTAAAAATAAGGGAATCAGGGACTTGTGTCTTGGGCCAAGAATATGTTACAAAGACAAGATTCACCTGAAACACCTTCCACCCGAAACACTGAAAATACTGGGGAAAGTAGATGAAGCAACCATTTTTGAGACATTAGACATCAGGCAATGAAACAAATGAGGCAAGCACAACTATTGCACCAGCATACTGCCTTGAGATACTTTCCAGGCCATGGAGTATGGAAAGGGAATCAAGACAGAACTTGACAGACTCCCTGAATTGAGAAGATGGGATGAGAGTTTAGGGAGAACAAGATGGATAAGGTTCAAAGAATAGAATACCAGAGATGAGAGTTACAGAGAAAGAGAGCTACAGGAATCTGCAGATGGTCACCTTGAGTATTCAACAGAGCACTGATTAGCTCACACATGTGGAGAAACTACAATGGGAGATGCCTGCAAACTATCGGGTGCCTGGAAAGCCCAAGGAAAGAACTATCCAGGAGGATTAGAGGGAGCAGTACCTAAAACTCACACAGGCCTGGGAATAGTGCCTGTTTTCACCTGACAGACTGGGATTTTTCCTGATTCACAGGGCATTGATAAAGTACTCGAAGGATCCTGCCTCAGTAGGGGTATAAAATTAACTCTGGATGAAGCGCATCTCTGGACTCACCTTAAAATGTTTAAAACCCAGATCTGAAAGTATTAACCTGTTTCTAAGTAACTTAAACATGTCCCAGAGAAAAGCTCAAAAAGATATATGAGAATAAAAAGCAATTCAGCAACCAACAATGTCTGACATTCAATAAAAAAATCACCAGGCATTTAAGAAGCTAATACACATCTCATAATGAGGAGAAAATTCAACAATCAAAACTGACCTGGAAAGGGGCAATCTAGGGACAAAAATGTTGATTGAAAGAAAGTTAGAATAATCTAAGGACTGTATAACATAGTGAACCCAGTGGTTCACTGATTGTGGTTAATAATATAAATATAAAAATGTTCTATGAACTAAGACAAATATATGTCACTATAACAAGGTGTTAAGAATATGGTGATACATGGAAAAAATACAATTAATGTAACTTTTGGACTACAGTTAACAGCAATAATGTAATATTCTTGCATCAATGGCAAAGAAGGTACTATTTCAATGCTATGGGTTAATAATAGGGGGTATGGTATTTTTTCTATTCAAGTAAGAAAATGCTCTAAAATTGACTGAGGTAATGTCAGCACAATTCTGTGATGAAACTGAAAGCCACTGAATGTACAATTTGGACAGATTGTACAAGGCATGGGACTGTATAACACAGTGAACCATGTGGTGGAAGATGGACTGTGGTTAACAGTACAAATATGAGAGCATTCTCTCATGAACTATAACAAATGTACAATTCTAATACATGGGAGGTTTATGAAAAAATACATCAAATGTAAGCTTTGGACCATAGTTAGCAGTAATATTTTGATGATGTTCTTTCATAATTTGTAACAACTGTTTCACAAGAATACAAGGTGTTGGTAGTGGGGTGATGTATGAGAATTCTGCACATTATGCATGATAGTTTTGTAAGCTCACAACTTCTCTAATTTTTAAAAAAAATTACCTGGAACTAATACAAATGTTAGAATTAACAGACAAGAACAGGAATTCAGTTGCTATAACTGTTTTCCATATGCTCAAAAATATAGAGGAATAGAGACGTGGAAGATATAAAAAAAAGGTCCAAATGAAAACACATTTCTAGAGACAAAAATATACAATGTTTTAGATTTTAAAAATGTACTAAATGGGATTAGCAACAGATTTGAAAATGCAGAAAAAGAAATCTGTCATCTTGAAGACAGAGCAATAGACACAATCCAAAATGAAACACAGAGATAAGAAAGACACACAAAAACACAAGGAGAACATCAAGGAGCTGTGGGACATCTTCAGGCAGCCTAATATGCTTTGGGATCCCCAAAGGAGAAGAAAGAGAGCAGCGGACAGAAAAAAATACTTGAAGAAATAATGGCCAGATATTTGTCAAACTTGATGAAAATTATAAACCCATGATTGGAAGAAGCTCAATGAAACCCAAGCCAATATATGTGAAGAAAACTACACCAAGGCACATCATAATCAAATTGCTAAGGTAAGGAAACTAAAACTAAAAGAATTTGCATAATGTCCCCTTCATTACATAGCAAATTAGTGGTGGGTCCACTCACACTGGGCAGACTTTATTTGTGTCTTAAAGGAGGTCATTGACATGGATTATCAAGGAATAGATTGTAAATAAAAGCAGGAAGAGGAATAACTACCCAGGCATGAAGGCATAGAGGTTTCCATAGAATCCTTAATAAAATATATCAACACAACATGCACTTAACCAGTCCCTAAGGTCAAGCCTCTGAGGGCAGTGGGTCCTATCAATCACACTGAGTACAAAGCCAGTACCCAGGGCTTTAGAGCCTCATTGCCCAATTTCTTTAGCCCTGCCTTCATCCTCTCAGGCTCTAATTCTCCACTCTTGGATTATTATCTTGTTCAGTGTTTTGGGGTGTTTGTTTGTTTAGCTTTGTTGTTTTTTGTTGTTTTGGGGTCAATAATTTTTCTCTTGTTCTGAAAAAAAAGAAAAAAAATGTCTGGGAGGAGAAAAGATATGTGTTATTTACAAAGCTTGTAAGACAAAGAGATTTAACAACTAACTTTTCTTTTGCTCCTTTTGTCCTTAGAAGTAGAAATTCCAACTACCCCTTCAGCACTTATCATTCATACACTTGAAAATGCTTAGTCTTTCATTATTTTCCTGAGAGATTCCTTGTTTATTTGTTTGTCTTAGGGAGTCTTTTAATGGGATTATCACCATTTCCTTGATTGATTTTTGCCTAGTATATGATTGCATGTATTTTCTATTCTAAATGATAATAAATAAAAATGCCTATTGATAAAAATCAGGAATCAATATTTTATCTGGTTAGGTGTTTTCCTGCCTGCCCTCCCTCCCTATTCCACATACACCTAACTATTTTGTTTCAATTTTAGCTGAAATACTTAACAAAATATGGTTTAGAGTTTATTCCACTAACAATTATTCTGCCTATTCTGCCCTAGTACGCAGATACCAAGCTAGACCTACTGGGAGGATAAAAATGGATGACGTTGATACTTCCCAAGGGAATCTGTCACCTAAACACAGACTATGACTAAACAAAGTTCAAGCCAGACCATGCTGAGTACTGGATATTCTCTTAGTTTTGTTCTAATACAGAAAAGGGGGAGGAGGGGAAGAAAATAAGGAAACAAACAAACAAACATGCTGTAAGGTACAGAATCCTTCTAAATCATCTCAACATCAGTTAGGCCAGAAGCAGACCTGGACTCATGAAATTGTGCATGTGTGCATGTGTTTTCAAACAGCGTTTTTGAAGCCCTGCTAGAACAAGAAGACTTACCTGGCATCACTGCATAGCATTGTAACCACATACCAAAACATGGTATATCAAACAATCTTTCATCAGAAATACACTGAACTTCCTAGAAACCTGGTATAAATCAGCAGGCCAAGAAAAATTAATGTCTTACTGCCTACAAGATGGTAATTCTGGAAACAAAACTTGCTTTAAGCAATACAAGTAATACACATATACCTGCCTGTCTTTTTCTGTTTATGACATAATAGTGAACCAATAGTAGTGTCTAAGAAATATGATGATATTCAATTATAAATATATTGATATGATATATAGTATTGAGATAGATGTGCCTATGAAAGGCAGACCATCCAGAGGAATGCCTTAAAACTCTTTTTTTTTTAGATTATAATCTGTCCATTTTTTTTTTAAAGAAACTTTAGATTACATAAATGTTACATCAAAAATATAAGGGATTCCCATATAACCCACCCCCCACAAACACATGCCCCCATTAACATCTTTCATTAGTATGGTACATTTGTTACAATTGATGAACACCTATTGAAGCATTGCTACTAACCATAGGCTATAGTTTACATTATAGTTTACACTCTGTGCTGCACAATTTTATAGGTTTTGACAACATGTATAATGAATGGCCTGTACCCATCATTGCAATGTCATGCAAGACAATTCCAATGTCCGAAAAATGTCCCCGTGTTACACCTATTCTTCTCTCTTCCTTCTCTCAGAACCTCTGGTGGCCATTGATTTTATATCAATAATACAAGTTCTTCCATTGCTAGAATAATACAGCTACTTTAGTCCATAGTTGCATTCCCCCTTATGATTTTTCATTCCTTAATCTTGAGGATTTGGGGATGGCAATGCCTACTCTATTTCTGATTCAGAAGTAAAACCCCTTCTTGACCTCTTCACTCTCCTGAAAATTGCAAAACCTAAATAAATAGTAGTAGTGCTGCAATAACTGAGTATGTGCCATAAAAAAGGAGGAAGGTGCCAAGGAGGACCACAAAATTTATTTCACAATCATTCATCTCTCCCATTTTTCTGGAAGTTCTACGACCAGATCAATAAAGCAGCAATCAGGACCAGCTAAGATGGCTGAGCCATCCCTGTGGCCGAACCTTTGGGTCCATTTGTCAGACTCAGCCAGGAAAGGACAGAGCCTGGGAGGCAGACAGAAGACGGAGCACGAGTTATAGTCTCTGGCCTTGAGAAAGGACGTATAATTTCCAGGGGCAAATGGATGTCTGGGCGCAAAAAGCAAAGAGAAGCCACCCGAGCCCGAGCAAAGAGCCTTCGTCAGCGGGGTGTCTAGGAGGTGCGCAGGGAAATTTTTTTTTTTTTTTTTATTTCCTGAATTAAAAAGAAAACGAGTTGCTGCAAAACAGCTCTATTTCGGTTTCCAAATTGTTTTCTAGGTGGTTTCCCTAGGAAGACGCCCCCCTCACCCCCACCCCGACAGTTGAGCCTACATACTCTCGCAGGATTTTCTGCTTTCTCTCCTAACAGGAGTGTGTTCAGCGGCTAACGTTAAAAGCTCTATACCTCACTCCAGCATCTAGGCCTCCTACCTTCTCTTTGTTACCAATGCTTTACCCAGCAAGAGAAAAGATTCTTTCTAGAAACAGCCAAGATATGGAAATGAAGGTCTGGGGGCGGGGAGTACGGTATAAAGATGAGAGCAAGGAAGGATGATAGCGAAGGAGGAGGGAGGGAGGGAAAAAGAACAATAAAATAGTGCAGGAAGTGGAAGCAGGAAGCCTCAGCCTATAACATGTTCCTTCTGCTGCTGCTGCCTTTCTCCCAGGCCTGCCCTCCTGACAGCTGCAGCCCAGAAGGCAGCTCTCCGCTGCCGCTGCCGCTGCGCCCTCGCTCTCTGCCCTTCAGGCTCTCTTCCCCCATTGTGATGCATTATGAAGTAGAGCTGCCCTGTCAGACCTCATCAGCAGTCCTGGGAAGGCAGAAGAAAATCACTTCTATTGACCCTCTGGCATATTTATAGGCTCTCTCTTTCTGCTGAGGCTGGTAGTTATCACCTTCCGGTCCCCGTGGTGTGTTTATTCAGCAGCACGCTAAATCACGCCCGGGTGCAAGGGGCGCATTAATCAGGAACCAGGAGTCCCTGTTTCGGTCTGCCAAGCCTCTCCAATTACTGGAGCCGGGGGAAACCTGCAAGGACCCTTCTGCCACGCAAGTTCTCGTGTTCGTCCCCTCTAAAAATAATACCTTCTGAGCCCTGCACGCTTCCTTTGCCTAGCTTCAGGTTGACTTTGAACTATAGCAGAGACTCGTTTAGCCTTCATTGGCTCTCTCTTTTTCTTGTTAAACAATAGAAAGAGACGCCGCTGCCTTTCTTTCTGGAGGAGTCGGGGACAGGATGTGGTCTGCCTACTTCATGCTCCGCTGTCTGCTCTCCTGGATGCTTCTTCAGACGTGCAGGCGGAGCAGTCGCGTTCTCCGGAAGGACAGCTGGCACTTCGGTACCATACTGCCCTCTATCTTTCTCTTTCTTGCTACAGATGTCAGATGACATTTCCTTTAACAAAAGAAACCATTAATAATTGCTGGAAAAATTGTACCATTTTGGTTTAAAGTCATGAGAGTTAAGTCAACACATCCCTTTAAAAGTTTACAGCTGAAAATAGTAATTTCTTTACAAGCGTTTGTCTTTAATTTATAAAGAGCTTTATTTTTTTCAGCATTTTCTGTTTCTCACTTATCTTATTCTTCAGGTTAGAAAAAAGAAGCAAAGATTAAATGGATATTCTTTGATATAGTGTCTTATTCTGACGCTCACTATTTTCAGAAGCTCATAACCATGGAATATTTAGGATTTAGGATTTTTCAAGGTATGGGAACCAGAGTTGTGAAATAGTGACAAAGCCTAACTGGGACACAGAAAACATGGATTCTTGTCCTCGCTTTGCCTTTAACTAGAGTCATGACCTGGTAAGTCATTAATCACTCTGGGCTTTGCTCCTGTATCTGTGGTCCTCTCTAGAGCTAACACTTCCACATATGAGTCTGAACAAAAGGGACCAGGCCAAAGGACCACTTGATTAATAACCACATCATTTGTGGGACTTGGGGCAAAGGTTGATTGCTTCCCTTCTCCCCAGAAACTAATCCATAATAGCTAGTGAGACCGCAGCAGTAACATACAAAGCCCAAGAAAGACACCTATAAACCAAGCATCAACCTTACAGATTGTGCTGGTAAATATTTAGCAACCAGTTCAAAAACAAAACAAAGCAAAAAGGGTGATTTGTAGCTCTTGCCAATTTCAGTGGTGTAAATACCTCTACCATGGTCAGTTTCAAACTTCCAACTTGAAATGATAAACCTTTTGGAGAGCCAACACCAGCCAGCTGCCACTCAACCCCCACGCATTCAGCCCCAACACACCATTACAAGCTCAGCCCCTCCAGGAGAACAGCTGGGATTTGATGTGATTCCACTGAGAACCTGACACACTTAAGATGGAGATGGAAAGATTGCAAAGGAAAGCTTCATTTTGCAGGGAGATTTTGAACACATCTCAAAAATTCCCATTGAAATAGCCTGATCAACAGAGAAAGATCCCTTCAGAAGAAAATTTTTTTTACAGTTTTATGTGAATTTTGTATTCTATTTTGGAGATATCTGGGACTTTTTTTAATATAAGAATGATAGAAAAGTAATTAAATAATATAATTTTTTTAAAATAAAAAAAGCATTCACAGATAGCCCAGCACACCAAAATGTACTTATATCCTGGTTTGAGAAGGGTGGCATTTAGATTATTGGGGAAAATCTTAAAAAGGTGACCTATAACTGTTTTGCCAAAACTTTTAAATAGATTGCCAGTAAAAGAATCAAATGCAACCACAGCTTGAAGGATTTGGAATGGTTTTCTCCATGAAGGAAAGAAAAGAGGAAGGGAAGGAGGGAAGGAAATGAGAGGGAGGGAAAGGAGAAACGTTAGGGAAGTAAAAAGAAGGGAGGAAAGAAGGGAGACAGGCAAAACAAACTGTATAAAAACAGTGTGAAGTGAGAAAAAAAAATGGTTCAGAGGGAAATACCACAATTCTGAAACTCTTCTGATGCTGCTTACTTAGCTCACTCTCACTTTCCACGAAGAGAAGTTTCCAAATTTCTGTCCTCTTTAGCTCGCTAGAGACGTGTACACTTTCCTATTTAGGTAAATGCTTATTTAAGCAAAATTTGAAGGTCAACAGAGGCCACCACAAAGGGTTTGTTACAGAGGTAAATTGATGGGGACCACAAGGAGAGTGGTAATCAAGGACAAGCATACTAAATTAGGGGCAGCTGATAGCTTTGGTTTAGAGGAAATTAACATCATATTGGTAGTGTCACATTTAGTGGGGGGAAAGTGAGCACTAATTTGGAGACTTCCCCACCTCAGTGGGAAAGAGATTTTTAAATTATTTGTACAAATGGGTCAACCAAATGCCTGAATTGATAACCGGATATCAATTTAACCTCATAAATATTCCTGGTGCACCTGTGATCTCAGAGGAACAGAAATTGGTGCAGGAGTTGGGGTAGGGCACAAGAAGTATGTTCAAAGATAGATAAAGACATGACAACGAGCCTAAAAGAATTAATATAGAATATAGCAGGAGTTGATGAACTGTTCCCTAAAGTACAAGGAAGAATGACAGGCATTAGAAAAGAGGCAAAAACCTTGTTCTTGAATAATAACATCCAGTGTGGAATTGGGCAATGTCCTGTGATTCTCTTTCTATTCATAAAATTATTTTTTCAATAAATGGTATATTTTACTTATGAAGAAATAATGAAGTCATTTTTATTTTGACTAGCTATATCCAGATTCACCTTTTTTATTTTCACTTTCTCAAGGATCATTTAGCCATGGAAAAAAGACTTTTCGTGTCATTGCCAGCTAAGTCAAGGGTTGTTTAAAACAGCCTGACCTTCTTAAAGACATTGCAAACTGATTCTTGGTGATGAGCTCACAAAGTTATATGGTTTGGAGAACTGTTTCATCTACTTCCCAACGCTAAAGTGAACATTTTGCCTTTTGGTTCTAGCCATATGAGTCTAAAAATATTTATAAAAGAAGTATTATTTATTGAGGGATATAATTATGAATTTAACCTTAAGAAGGTGTTAACATACTATTAAAATGATCTGTCATGTCACAATTTTATGGTGACTTTCTGGCATGTATTAGTCAAGGATGAAGAAACATATGGTGGTTGGTAAAGAGAAGAACACTGCCTGATGTTGGTTGACCTGGGAATTCTATACCCTCAATAGAGTGCCACCTATGCCACTCAAAGCCCACACCTCAGGGAAATCTAAATCTGGTAGTTAGTCAGATGTGCAGCCAAACATCCAGATATTTTGAAATTTCAGGTAACAGAATTTACAGTTTTCTTCACTTATAACATTTTCTTAGCCCTACAGATAAGGGCCAAATTCCAACCATCCATTGCAGATGAATTAGCAAATGCATTGATTGTATATCTGTGGCATGTGTTTTGAACCATCCTAGGGAGGTCTGTGGTATAGTAGCCCTAGGACCAGACTTCTTGGGTTTATATCCCAGTTCCATCCTTCTCTGGCTGTAAAGCCATGGACAGCTCACTAATGCTCACAGAATCTCCCTCCATTGTGAAGTTGTGAGGATTCATAAGGAAAGATCTCTGTGGTAGGCTGAATTATGTAACTCAACAGAAGACATGCTCTTAATCTATATTCCTCTGGGGATAAACCTATTTATAAGTGGATCTTTCAAAAATGTCATTTTTAGTTAAGGTGTGGCCAACTGAATCAGGGTGGGTTTTAATCCATATTATTACAGACCTTATAAAGAGAAGGAACTGGAAGCCAGAGTCAGAGAAAGCTAAGGAAGGACTCTGAAGCTGGAAATCCGTGGAAACTGAGACTCAAAAGAGTTTCTTTCTGCAAGTAGATATGTTATTTCTGTCTCTCCAGTTTCCCTTTCCTCCCACTAGAAATAGCACTCAGTTTCCTCCCAATAGGGAATTGCTCCTTCCTGTGGTAGGTTGCATTATATACTTCACGAAAAGACATGTTCATCATAATCCATACCCCTGTGGGTGTGAACCCAATGTAAATAGGACCTGTAGAAGATGTTATTTTTGGCCAAGGTCTGAGCCAGTGGGATCAGGATGGGTCTTAATCCATATTACTGTAGGTTTTATAAAGAGAAGAAACTGGAAGCCAGAAGTCAGAGAAAACCACATGGAGGAGCCAGAAGCTGGAAGTCAGCAGAAACTTGAAGAAGAAGAGAGAGAGAGAGAGAGAGAGAGAGAAAGAGAGAGAGAGATGGACATGTGACCCGAGGCAGAGATGCAAGCCAAGGAGCCCCAAGGATTGCGGTAAGCCAGCACCAGGATGCTGTAGGTTTTAGGGAGCTTTTCCTTGCCAGTGCCTTGATTTTGTACTTCTAGCCTCTGAAACCATGAACTAACCAATGCTTGCTGTTTAAGCCAACCCACTGTGTGGCATTTGTCATAGCAGCCTGGCAAACTAAGACAACCTCTAATACACCTAGACTGTTCTGACACACCAAAGTATTAGCTGTCACCATAGCCCTGACCCAACCTGTTTTTCCATATCCTTCTGTTCCCCTAATTGTGCATTTCCTTAAACAGGGATTCTGCTGTAATTGGGCTTTTAGAGAAAGCTCAGCCAATATTTTAGAAAATGAGATCTGTTTATAACACTTAAAGTCATTTTCCGTGCTGACTCCAGGGACCCCAGGAAAAGGGGCAGGAAGGGGGGCTTTGATGGACTTCAAGGGAATCTGTGAAACCCACTTCCCAAAATTTTATGCAAAAATTATTGTTTCAGTGGGCATTTTTGAAGGAAATTCTTTTAGATTTCATCAGATTCAGGAATAGACCCAAAATAAAAGCTCCTACATTTAAGCAAAAAGATCACTGACATTAAATTAGCATAGAATCTAAATCAGGTATTTCCTAATTTTCTTCTTTGCTGACACCTAACCCCTGGTCTCTGTGTGGTTGCCAATATTTTTTTAGATGGCAACTATTATATTTGTACAACCCAAATTTCCTTTAACATTCAGTTAAAACACAGATATGCAAACTATTATCAACCTCCTGCCTTAAAATTCAGGTTTATTTATACTGCCTTGAGCCTAACAGTTACTTTCACTTGGCATTTTTATGACTCCCTTTTCTATCTCAAGTTTTTGAGAGACAGAGAGAGTAGGGAAAACAGGTTTTTGGCATCCAACAGACACAGGTCTGAATTCCAGCTCTCCCTCTTAGGAGAGGTGAGAATATCTGCCCAAAGTGATGGCTGTGAAGAATGTCGGCTATGAAACAGTGCATGAAATACGCAATGTAGGGACAGAGTAGACACACAAAAGTGGCTTTTGTCCCCTCTCTTTCCCCTTCCTTCTCTCTACTCCCATAAAAGGAAGGATTAGAACTTTGAAAATAGCGCTCATTCACTCTCCAGGCACAGTCAAAACCAGTATAATTGCCTCTGGTTTTATTCATTATATTCAGAAGCATACTTCCCATGACAGAAGGAGAACTGGTCAAAATAAATAAATAAAGTAAGTAAATAATCACCTTTTGATATTTACTTTAAGTATAGGAATTTATTCTATAATGAATCCCGGTTAATAAAAAAATTTAAAGTGTACATGGAGATACTAAATTAGAAAGTGTTAGTGTAATATGGCTGAAAATGACCATATTCTCATCCACGTATTTTATGTATTTGTATTCCCTAGGTGAAAAGTTTCATAAATTCATTTAAAAATCACATCTACATAAATTCACATCTTTCACATGAGTGCTTTCTTTAGAAATACACACTTATTCCGAAAACATTTTCAAAAATATTTCCAACACTTCAGTGTTGGGAAATATCCATGGAAAAGAAAGCCAGTGATCAAAGGCATCATTTGTTGTTTTAAACCCAACTCTCGTCTCCTCGGGAGTATACTTTTAAAGGTGCCCCAAGAATCAAATCCAAAAAGAAAAACTAATTAAAAATTTAAAAACTAACGACAGTGTTTACTCAGACAAAACGGCATAAACCCCAGGTTCTAATGAAGGCAATGACAGAGATTTTGAGTTACCCAAAAGGTAGGGCTCAGATTTCTTCTTGCTGATTAGGTTCACTACCATGAAAAATTAGCTTTCCCGTGTCATTTGCATTTAGGGATCAGTAGTGATATATTTTATTGCTACCTAAGATAAGATCTGCAGGTGCACATTTTTCCAATCTCTCGATGAATGAGGATCTGAGTTAAGGCACCTGGGCATAATAAGGGGTCCACTGGGGGTCCTCCAGGGACTAATAACTCCAGGTGGTCTCAGGAATCTTGGAGAATATCCCAGTAGGAGTTCTTGGGAGGAAGCCAGGGATATGCAGCTGGTACAGCACTCAAGTCCTTTTCTCAAACCCCTTCAGTCTGGACCCTTGTCACTCCCCAGGTCAGCCTTGCAGAGAGCAGCAATTACACCACAATCTATAGGTTATCACCCTACAAGTCATTTCTCAAATCCCCTCCTTAGGGATGTTTTGAAAGCCACAGGAAACCAGCTCGGAAAAGACAATGAGAGGTCCAACCAGTGAACAAAGGGACGCAATTTGCCAGAGGTTGCTGTGAGCGCCTAAGTCCTCACCCCCCCAGTCCCCCCCCATCCTTTCCTCTGCTTTTCCAGGCCTTCCAGATGAAAATGCTGGATGTTTCTAGGGAATGCAGGAGAAAGAGCCAAGCAGTTCTCCTTTCACTTCCTGCATTCACAGGTTGGAATCCTGGTTCTGACCTTTCACCATCTTATGACTTTTAGGCTATTATCCTCCAGGCCTCAGTTTCACACTCTGTGAAACAAGGAAACTTCCTAAGGCTCTCAACATGACTATATGCCAGAATGCATATGAGGAACCAAGTCAAGAGCCTGCCTGTGGTTGACACCCAAGACATATGAGGTGAATGGTTGCGATTGACGCAGCAGTTTCTCCACAATGCTAAAACTTTCTCAACCATCTTACAGAGAGAGCCTCTAGGGACTTCTAGCAATGGCAAGAGCCATAGTTCAGTCTTCAGAATCCAAAAATAAGAACTGCCAGCCCAATCTCCCTTCATTCTCCCAACAAACAGTTACTGAGCATTTTCTAGCTGAAGGGCAGCATGTTAGAGATTGGATACAAAAATGGAACCAAAAGTCCTTGCACTCTATTTCACCATCTACTGGAATAAATGTATACAGTCCACCCACTAAATGTGAAAGGGATGATATGAGTAGGAAAGGTGTTTGTCAAAGAGGAACCTTATAAAAAGTATCTCACATGTGAATATGTTATTTTTAAATGGATTTCCTCCCACTTTATGATTCTAATATTGAACACCTAAGTCTGTAAATGTCTGTCTTTTGCCAGCTCCACAAATGGTGTTAGCATTGGAGCCAGGTCTATGCTGCATAGACCAGCCCCTGATACTGGAATGCATCATTTCCACCATTTCAGAAGCCTGATAGGATCCCTCAACTTTTGTGGTAGAATAAGGATATGGGACTGGTGCTGGAGAGCTACAAGAAGAAAAAGTGTCCCCTCCCGACTGGACAGGGACTGCCATGGCCTCATTGTATTGATTCAGCTATCTAGAGGAGCAGAAGTTTTCTTCCTAAAGGAAGGAAAGTGTAGGGGATGGGGCAGCAGGAAGGGAGTAAAGGAGAAGATGGGAAGAGAGACCCTCCAGCTGTATCCCATGTTGGAGTCAGTCCCTCCTTGCCTGGAGCACAATCCGAGGAACCTGCCTACGATTCTACCTACAGCTTCCCCAAGCTCTGCACCAAGGAGAGCAGAGTGCTCAGTACAGAAGTTCTGCTTAACCTCAATTCTGTGATTATGCTTTTCAGAGCTGGACTGTAATGAGGTTCCTGTCTAATGAGTAGCCATCTTTTAAAATAAAAAAGTCCTTCATCCTCATTCAATGGTTACTATAATGTGATATAAATGTCTATCAGCACACAACATCTGGTTTATCCTCAAGACGAGGCAATGACCTGCCATTAATGACCCGATTTAAACTGTTTCTCAGGCCCTAAGTACTGTTTGCAAAATGCTTTGGAGACTTCCTTATAAATGAAAGCTGTAAAGCTGAGATAAGCCTTTGTTTATAACATCTGAAATCTTAGCAAATATTCTAGCCTGTGAATTATGAATTTGCAAGATTTCAACATTTTCCTTCAAAAACATGAGAGTCACCTAGCCCCGCAGAAATCCTAAAGAAGTCCTTGAAACAGGAGCATGAAAAAGCCTCTTAGTATTTATGTGGCTCTATGCAGAGAAAGGTCAAGGCCTCGAGGAAGCACCCCATTTAAAAGAAAAAAGCAGGAGAGAACATTGGTGCTTTCCTCGGAAACATCTGATGTATGTTCTACACTATGTTCTCTGGTAAAGGAGCAATTATGTTCATCATATAAGATGTGGCAGTGTACCACATGCCCTTCTAGATAGAGAGAAAAAAACCACATAAGCATGAGGTTTATGCTCAGCATCTTTTCACCTCCCCATTTCTGAACCCTTCTGCCACCTTTTAAAACCCCGCAAATTCTCTAGTATTACTTTGGTGCCCTATAAGCAGACCTTTCCCTCACCCTCCTCATCCTCACACCTTCCTTTGTCTCCTTCTGCTGTTCTAAAGGTGATTATAATGGGGAGGAAGGAGTCCCAGACTTGGGATCAGATGTTCTAAGTTTGAGTGATTCAGATATGTGGTTGGGTCCAAACATCAAAAATATTTTAAGGTTTCCCAAGTGATTTGATGTGCAACTAAGGTTGAGGATCAACCTGATGTCAACTGGTGGTGGTAATTCTTAGCCAGTCCTCTTGCTGGAAAGCAAGTGCATCAACTCCTGCTTAAAATCATATAAGTTTATTGTGCTACCCAGTCTAAGGAGTAAATGTCCAAGGATGTATGCCCAGGCTTCTTGGCAGGCCAGAGGGAAAGCAACTTTATGTGCTGAAGATTCTTTTGAACATCCTGACATCCCCTACTCTACCTACACAGAAAGTGGTTCTAACTCAGACAACTATTGTTTTTCCACTTGATGCCAGTAAATGTGACTAAGGAACAGTGCAAGATAATCCCAAAGCCACAGGCTTCATTCATTTAATAGCTCTCAAGGTTGAACTCAAGCATCATCTCATTGGAAAGTCTAAACCTTTTCCAATTTACTAGGAAAGAAGAGTCTGGTCAACTTGGTTCCTATCTGGATGAAGGGCACTTTTGTTTTCAAAGCACAAAAAATAACATGCAATTTGTAAAGTTTATGCTAAAATATTTTACATGAAAAGAGAAAGCAACCCTTATCTCCCATATGAAACCCAGAGAACCATTTGAGGAGAGATAAGGCAATACATGAATTTGCCCATATTGTGACTTATCAGGAAAAACAAATCAAATAGCCAAATGCCTTATTGAGTCTTTCCTGGAAAACCATTGTCTTCTGCCAAACCAAAAGCAGGCTTCCAGCTGACCATTTGGGTAATGCTCACTAAGAAAAACAAAATGCTTTCCCCTTTACCTTCAAACTGAGCCTCTTTCCTGTGATTCATAAATATGACTGCACATTCAAATGGCCTGGGATTCTTTTAGAGACAGAAATTCTTATGTCCCACCCAAGACTTACTAAATTATAATCTGTGGAGATGGTTCCTAGGAATCTGTATTATCAAAAAGTTTATCATGTAAAGATGAGTCATTCAATAAATAGGGCTGGGATAACTGAGAAACTCTGCAAAAAAAAAAAAAGAAAAGGTTGGTTCCATACCTTGCACATTGAAATGAGATAAAGTCTAATGGATCAAACTTAAAATAAATAAACAAACAAACAGGAAAGAAACGATGGGAAAATTATTTTAGTTTTTAGAACCCATGAAAGAAAATACTGATTAATTCAGTAGTATAAAATATTTTACTTGTTATTAAAAACCCTGTTGCTATAACAAAGCAGCATAAGTAAAGTCAAAAGTAAGCAACTAAAATTTTAAAAGTTTAAGTTATATGACATTAAAGTTGATCTTCCCAATGTAAAGTGTTCCAACAAATAAGAAAAAGAATGTGCAAAAGATGAGACTATACAGTTCTCAGAACAAGAATAACAAATGGCTCATAAACATATGAGAAGATGCATTTTTTTTCATAATAACAAAGTAAGTTAAAATTACATTGAAATATCTTTTCACAGTCCAGAGTAGTACAACTCCCAAAGTCTTATAACACTGTTATTGAACAAGATGTTCAATTGCTAAAGGAGTACCAATTATATAGCCAAATGCAGGACAATTTAGCAACAGCTTTCAAAATTACAAGTAGCTATGCCTTTGATCCAGCAGTGGTCAAATGGTCATACCTTTTGACCTATAGACATACTTTCACACATATGAAAATACATATGCACAAAATTATTTATTGCAACATTGTTCATAAGAGTAAAATATTAAAAATAACATTAAGTGTCCATCAAAAGGGATCTTAACCATACAATGAAGTAAATGGCAGCTATAAAAAGAGAACAAAATTTCTTTATATATTGACATATAGTAATGTCCAAGGCAACAAATCAACGTGCAACACAGTGTGAATATTATTGTACCATTTGTAGGGAGAAAAGGCAGAGGGAGGGAAACTCAGATATTCTATGCTACGTAAATTATCAGAAGATTCACAATAATGCTAAAGTTTTTCATTCAAAATTTCCTATCCAAATTGAAAATCCGTTATAATGAATCCACAGGCAAACACCAGCAAACCGTAGGCATGTTTCCAACCAGAACCAGAGTGAAATGCAATCATCTCTGAGATGTTCTCCAGATAGAATGTAGTCTCTGCTGATATTGTCTAGTCAAGTTCTCATTATTGCCACCATCCTCCCCATATTTAAAGCAAAAATGTCTTCTAGAAGTGGGAAAGCTTGTGGAGAAAATAGATGAAAATAGAAGTATGTTGAGAGAGGCGAGCTCACAAAAAGAAAGTGTAATTCATAACTAACACTGTGGAGTAGCCTTTCTCAAACTTTAGTGTGCCTGCAAATTGCTCAGAGCAGGTGGTGGTGGAGTGTCTCAGCAAAATGCAGATTCAGATTCTGATTGAGTAGGTCTGAGTTTGGGATAGAGATGCTGGTCCCTGGACCACATTTTCTTTTCTTTCTTTTTTTTTTTTTTTTTTAAGGAGGTACCGGGGATTGAACCCAGGACCTCGTATAAGGGAAATAGGTGCTCAACCACTGAGCTACACACACTCCCATAGACCACATTTTAAGTAGCAATGTTCAGAGTATCATTGCTTACTGCCTATAAATATTCCTATTAATACATTCATTAAGTGTTAAATATTTAGGGTCTTAGTGTTTTCTTATACAGATATCCTTGCTGAATTGTTATATAACAATTGGAGAATCAGATTGGAGGTTCAGATTGTGTCTGGAAGTTTATTATTATTATTATTATTTTCAAGATAATGAAATATAAGCACCAACTATGCAAAATTTTGCATCCAATATGCTTTCAGAAATGAGTATGAATGTGTGTGTGTTTGTGAGTGTGTGCATGTGTGTGTGTTAGCTCCTATGTGTGTAAAATGACTCTGGAAAGTTCTGGAAGGATAGCAAATACTATAACATTGAGTAGATGGGGAACATGAATACTATGCAGACTTCACAATATTTCCTTTTTACCTTTTGAATCTGAGTCATTTGACTACATTTATTTAAAACCTACTTTTTTTAAGTTCCCCTCTGGAAACTGATGACCTCTTGAGGTATGATGGAAAGAAAAGAAAATATATACAGGTCTAAATCTGGAAAAGGCTTTTCCAGGAAAGACATGGTACTGAACAGATCCTGGCCATTTGTAATAGCTTAAATCTATTCACAGAAGTAGATAATTGTACAGTGGTTACACAGTAGGTGAATGAGGATTTTCCATTTTTCAATAGTTTTTGAAAAATGCTTATTAAAACTATACATGAACATGATTTTAAAATCACACTATACAGAAGGACTTAAAATAGAAACTGTACCTGTAGTTTGAAGTGGTATGAACCCCAGAAAGTATGTTCTTAAAGTTAATCCATTTCTGTGGGCATGAATCCATTGTAAGCAGGATCTTTTAGTGAGTAAGATTTTAAGATGTGACCCACCCTGAATAAGCATTCCAAATACTCTTCCTGGAGTCATTTATAAGAGAATGAAATTCAAATAAAGAGAGAAAGCCACTGAAGAAAGATGGTTAAAGCAATAAAACCCAGAAGAGAAGGGAGAGACCAGGAAACACCATCATGTGCCTTTCAAGTGACAGAGGGGTCCAGAATCACCAGCAGCCGGTCTTCTGGGAGAAAGCATCACCTGATGATGCCTTGATTTTGACATTTTTATCAGCCTTGAAACTGTAAGCTTGTAAACTAATAAATTCCCACTGTTAAAGCCAACCCATTTTATAGTATATGCATTTCGGCAGCCTAGCAAACTAGAACAGTACCCTATCTACCATCCTCTATCTAGGATGGAGCCACAGAGGAAGCCATGTTTAAATTTTCTTCCTATGGCTGTTAATAATATGTTTGTACACATTTAGCTCCCTTATACCACTCTCTACCCTCTTTCTCCCCAAATTCACCCAAATAATGATGTCAGTATTTGTTATCTTTCTAACCATAAATAATATGTACTCTTTTATTTCTTTTTTTAAAAAATATTTTTCTTTTTTTTATTATAGAAGTGGTAGGTTTATAGAACATTCATGCATAAAATACAGGGTTCCCCTATACCATCCTATTATTAACACCTTGCATTGGTGCAGTACTTTTGTTACAACTGGTGAAAGTACATTTTTATAATTATACAATTCACTATAGTCTATGGTTTACCTTAGGGTTCACTGTGTTGTACAGTTCCATGGGTTTTTATTTTATTTTATTTTATTCTGGTAACATATATACAACCTAAAATTTCCCCTTCTAATCACACACAAATATATAATTCAGTGTTGCTATTTACATTCACAATGTTGGGCTACAATCACCACCATCCATTATCAAAACTTTTCCATCATTCCAAATAGATTTCTTACTCCATCAACGGATACTGTTTCCCTTTACTTTCCATTCTGTATAAGACCATGGTGTCCCTGCCCTTTCCATTTAGTTCACTTTCTTCACCTTTGGTCCTCCATAATCACTATCTTTACTTTACAATCCCAAAGTGCTAGCTTTTACATTCTGGTTCTAAATTGTAAATAAGTAGTCCATACTTTGTCTACAGGTTTATCCTACAAGTTGAAAATTTAAGGCAGTGTTTACTTCACTATGAAGTACTACTCACTGTCTAGTCAAATAGTGCAATATGATTATACAGTTTTATAATCAATTTTATTGAAGTGTATTAATAAATCATATATTCCATCAAAAGTGTACAATCAATGGCATTTGGTATAATCACAGAGTTGTGCACTCATCACTGCAATCATTATTAGAACATTTTTATTATTCCAAAAAGAAAACCCCCTACCCCAAAGTAGTCACCTCTCAGTCCCTCTATCCTTCCCCTGACATACACAACTGCTAATCTATTTCCATCTCTATAATTTATTTGTATTTACATTTTGTATGGATGTAGTCAAACAATATGTAGTACTTCTTGTCTAGGTCCTTTCACTTAGCATACTTCTGTATTAGTCAGCCAAAGGGGTGCTAATGTGAAATACCAAAAATGGGTTGGTCTTTATAAAGGGTATTTATTTGGGGTAGAAGTCCACAGTTACCAGGCCAGAAAGTATAAGTTTCTTCTCTCACCAAAGTCCATTGCCACGTGTTGGAGCAAGACAGCTGCCGATGTTTGCCAGGGTTCAGGCTTCTTGGGTTCCTCTCTTCCCGCGGCTGCGTTTCTCCCTGGGCTTAGCTCCTGTTTCCTCCACAAGGTCAGCTGTAGACGATCAGGCAAACAGCTTGCTTCTCTTCTCCTGGGGCCTTCTCTCCAACATCAAAACTGCTTCTCAAAAACTGCTCCCTCTGTCCTTTGCCTTGCCTTTTATATTCGATTCCCCCACCCACCAAGGGTTGGGGCTCAATGCCCTACTGATGTGGCCCAGTCAACACCCTAATCATAACTTAATTATGCCCAGATTAACAGATCAGTTTACAAACATGATCCAATTATACTTTTGGAATTCATAATTACATTAAATTGCCCAATGGCTACACTTCCTTTTTTACTATTCATGGAAGATTATTAATATATTATCATACCCTACTGTCCACAGTTTGCTGTGGTTGTATTTTTACCCAAATATCACCCTATTATCAACATCTGGTAACATTAACACACATTTGTTCTGTTTCAAAGAAAAGCATTCTTATATATGCACTATTTTAAAAAATAATATACCTTTTATTTTTTTAAAAAATACTTAGATTACATAAATGTTACATAAAAAAATATGGGGGATTATTAACCATACTCATTTTTCACAAAAGGGTTTGCTATGTTATACAGCTCCATGTTTCATTTTTCAGCTTTCCTCCTAGTGATATACACGACCTTAGACTTTCCCTTTCAACCACTATCATACACATATATTAGTGCTGCTAATTACAAACACTAAATGTGTTCTCAACATTTCTATTCATTTCCAAACAACCATTTTTACCAATTCTGCACTGATTAAGCCTCAGCTCTCTCTTCTCTAACCTTATTCTATCTTCTGGTGGTCTATATTCTAGGTATTAACTCCATGAGTTCACTCATTATATTTAGTACTGTGTAATTATATTTTATTTCTTGTAAAGCTTTTTCTTTTTCCTAGAGTTCCGAATGGGGTTTTCTTTCCATTATTTAACTCTTCATATTTTTAAGACCTCAAGGTTTTTCTCTGCAATGTTTAATTTTTCTTCTATAATATCAAGTCATATTTTCCCACAGTTTCTCCCTTCCCAGAGTCTTTCATTTTCTACTGCAACCTGTTTTCTAGGCCTGCTAATGCATTTTCTTCCAAGCTTTCTCTTTGTTGCATTCCTGGGTTTTATCCCCTCTTTTCTGAATCCCTTGTTGTTCTCTTCTTGCTTATTCCCCTATTTTACCAGAGTATGTACAAAAGTAGCTTCCTATAAAAAAGCATATGGGGAGATAAAGTTTCTAAGTCCTTATCTCTCTGAAAAACATCTTTCTTCTTCCTTCATACTTGATTGGCAGTTTTCTAAGTAGAGAAGTCTAGTTTGATAGTTTTCTTCCTCTGAATTTCTCCATTGCCTTTTACCAAATAAGAAGTCTGATATCTCTATAATTATTGTTCCTTGTATACAACAGCTTTTTCTCACTGAAATATGTTAGCATCTTTTCTTTATCCTGGATGTCTGAAATTTTACAATGGTATATCTAGATTTTTATTTTTCATTCATGAATTTAGCTTTATCCTTTTTGAAGACTTATACCTGTAGTTTCAAGGAAATTCTCTTCTATTTACATTTTTTATGTATTCATCCTCTAGGTTTCCTATCTTTTTGTGGAAATAATAGTTCATATGTAGTAGGTCTCCTGGATTCTTCCTTTATATATTGCATGTTTAATATCTTTGTCTCCTTTTAGTTCTATTTCCTAGAAATTTTCCTTGGTTTTATCTGCCAAGCCCTCTACTGATTTTTTGTAATGTTATAAATCCTGAGAGCTTTTTCCAAATTTTCCAGCTGTTCCTTTTTTACTGGATCCAGTTCCTGTTTAATGTGATTTATTCTTGGATCTTGATGAAGATACTAATTAGAATTTTTAGCTTCCATTCCCTCACTTATCTGTGTTCCTCTAAAAGACTTATCTTGTTACAGGTTATTCTCTGATGGAGTTCCTTGGCAATGCATTAGGGCTCAAGGCTAAGGCAATGGAAGACTAATAATGAGCTCTATGCATGTGGTTGAGGATTTTTTTTTTTTTTTTTTTTTTTTTAGGTACTGGTGGCAGGAGATTGAACATGGGACTTTATATGTGGAAAGCACTGAGCCACATTGCTCCCCTGAGTTGGTTTTTTTGTTGTTTTGCTTATTGTTTGTTTTTTGTTGTTGTTTCTTTAAGAGGCACCAGGAACTGAACCTGGGACCTCTCATATGAAAAGTAGGCGCTCAACTGCTTGAGTCACATCTGTACCCTGGTTGAGGATTTTTGACCAGAGTTTTAAATTAGAGGGAATAGGAAGGGAGCTAACTGCTGTACACAGGAGTTTTCTCTGGGGCTCCTACTCCTATACTAGCTACCCTAGTCCTTCCCAGACACCCGATTCATTTTTTAAGGAATCTTTTTGGTTCTTTTTGCTTCATCATGTTTTGTTTGTTTTTGTTTGTGTTTTTTGTCTAATGGTTATAAACTCCAAGCTATACACTGTTCTGGAAAAGGAGATGGGTGGGAAAGAGGAAGCAGAAAAAGAAAGGCTCAACTCTCCCAGTTGTCACTGCCACCTTGATTTTTTAAAGTCTATTTCTTGTGTGCCTATAACATGTGGTAGAAAAAGAGGTATGTGATTACTCCCCAACCTGATTAACGTTTTTCTCTTTTTGACAAAGTACTGTGTCATGATTATGTGCAATCCTGATTCCATTTAAATATCTGTGTGACAAATATTCTGCAGAGGAAAAAGAAGAGGACTTGAAAAATGTGACTAATTCAGAATACGTAATTTGTTAATGTGCTTAGTTCTGATTCAGAACTATGAAATTCTTAGAATTAATAGAATGCATGAAAGATGGACAGATTTAACTTTTACTCTTCTTGCCATGGTTCAATTTATGTCAAATCCTAGCCTTTTAAATACAGAGATCAATATCTTAAAGACATTTAATGTACAAATGGCTTATTTTATTCATTTCCATTTTTAAAACCTGACCTGGGAAATTTAATTTGTTTACAGGGTTCCCTGTCCTATCTTTTACTTTTGTTCAGTGAATACTTAGTGAATATTTTATGGGCATTTATAGGTTCATCCTATGTACCCAGCACAGTGCTAGATTCTTGGAGGAATCAAAATAATTAAAATGTAATACCTCACTCTAAGTATCTGACAATATAGATAGAGAAACAAAAAATGTGCACATAAAAAAAATTCAAACAATTAATAACCAGGGGCTACACTGTGTGACACAAAGAATATACACTTAGAGAAATAAAAGGGAAGAAAAGAAAACCAGGGGCTGGAATGTTTGTGTAGGGCTGAATGAACAAAGGTGGAATGGTAGAATTACCCGTGGGTTATTTTGATGCAAACACTTCAAGTCAGTTTATTGTCTATGAAGGACAAAATTTTCCTCTGCATCTGGAACATTATATAACTTCTTGGGCATGTTTCCTTTCTCCCTGTGTGATGGGAGTAAGATAAAAAAGATTAGTGTTTGCCTTTTGAAAGTTGGCTCGAAATGTCAATGTGTGTATATGTGTGTATGATTTTGAATAGAGGCTTTTGTTCTAACTAAAAATAAATGCAAGTAAAACTCTTTATTCTTTAAAGTCACTTTAACCTAGAAGGCATGACCATTTGGAAGACGTACTAATAGATTTAACAATCAGCCTTACTACAGTGGAGCAGACATCACTCAAATCAGCTTATTTTAACTACCGGGCCTTTTGGCCAAGAATTGAAGATATAGAATATTTCACTAAGAAAATAGATATTTCCTGGAAACTTTTGAAAACTATGAAAATTAGAAGTAGTAAGTTGAACTATATATAAAACATCCAGCTTTGTAGATCAAAATATCAATAATTTTAAATGGTTCAAGGTAGAATTTTTTCCAATTTGGTAGCCACTACCTATAGATCAGACTTGCCTCCTCCCCTCTCCCCCCGCCCCCACACACAAAATTAAACCTATAAAGCCCACTTTTATTTCTATAATCCTAAGAGTTCAAGTTGGGGGTAGGTAAATCATTTCCAGAGAAGTCAAAACACACAACCAATTTTTTCTAAATTCCATGAAGCATCTTTGAGGAAGACTCTTTTGTGAATCTCTTACCTCAGCTAGTAATAATTAGCTTAACAATAAGTGTATTTGCTTTTCTATAGATTTCTTAATAGATAGTGCCTATGCTAGACCCTTTTAGACTTTCATATAGAAAATAAGGGAAAGGACAGTGAAAGAAATATTTGTCAGCCTTGACCCAGAGCTCCTAAGACAAAGAGGAATAATATACTGAGTTCTATTCAAGCTGTGGCTTTTCTACAGATCATTACAACCAAGATGCCAATTAACACTAAATGTGACAGTGGCTTTTGTGACGTGGACAGCTGGCCACTCACAGACACACAGGGACCACCTGCTCATGCAACATGGGCCACCAAGCAGGCACCAGATGGTGACAACATTTGAATGTTATTTCTACAGTCACTTTCACCTCAGCTCTATTTGAACTGGACATTAGGAGAAAGAGCTGCAGAATTCAATCTCTGATTTGGGGGACAATGTGGTCTCTATAAATCTCAAATGTAAGACTTTACTGGGGCCAAAGAATCATTCCTGGTCATTGCTGGCCCAACAGAAGTTCTGCATTATATAGCAGCTAGAAACCATTGGCTTAACCAAGATATGCCTATACCTTATGGAAAGCTTAGGGAGGAAAACTGCAGAAAAAGAATTGAGTGAGCTGATAGAGTTTGGGTTAGATAGAAACATGAAAAGTGGATATCAGAAGAAGCAAAGCACCCAGAGGAGCCAAGATGTGCATATTTTGGGCAACATATACCAAGTCCTTGGAATTTGGTGCTGGCTAAAAAAGATTTTCAAGAAAAGATATTCTAGAAAGCTATAGGCATGTTGATTGCCCACAAAAAAAAAAAAAGAGTTTTACAAGCTTTCTAATAAATATGCACTAGGAAGTTGAGAGAACATTCAAGTTCAAATCACTACCCAAGGTTGAGCAAAATGTTCCTCTAAATTGGCTGATTCCCTAACCACAGCAGAATAGACATAAAGTAAAACTTATTTAACAATGCTGGAAATGCAGTTTGTATGTAGGACAAAAAGGAATCCATGGTTGTATTTTAACTGGATGAATGGACCTGAGATATCACACCCAAATCCTTTGTCAAGAAAATAACATTGTCTAGGGAGCTTGGGCTCATAGGTGAAATCACCTAACAAATTAGACAACAAGCCAAAGAGCATAGAGAACCCAGAAGCAAAGAGAGAAGGCACCACAGAGAACCCAGAAGCAAAGACAGAAGGCCCTGGGAGCCAGAAGCTGAAAGGAAGCCACTTTAGCCAGAAGCGAAAAGCAACCAGGCCTCTGCTTACTCTTTGGAGGCCCAAAGGACTGGGGAGAGACTAGCCGGCACTGCCATTGTGCCCTGCCATGTGCCTGATGACCCACAGCTGCAGGTCGGGGAGAAGGATCTCCTGATGACGCCTTGATTTGGACTCTTTTACAGTCCCAGAACTGTAATCCTTTAACCTAATAAATCTTATTATGAAAGAAAAAAAAAAGACCATAGAGCTTTCACTAACATGGTTTTTTCTGCAGTGTTGACTGATGTGGTGTCTACCCATTTGTGAAAAAAATCAGATTCCTATTTCACTAGCAACATAGGTGAACTTTGTTGAGAACAGCAGCCAGATGTCTATTATGATTTCCTGAATCTCCTAGTGCAGCTTAGTTAGGAGGTGATCTTAAGTCTCTAAATTAAACTCTTAGGGCTTTGGAGGGCTTCTAGGTTAGGAAAATGGGGTCAATATGAAAAAGAGTCTGAAAAATGTTAGAAAAAGGAAAGAGCCAAGAAAAAATATTGGTAAAATTTGACAAATGCATTTCTCAGTATTATGTCAAGTGTGTTTACTGAGCTGCACAATTAATAAAAAATATTCTGTACTAGAGTCCCTAATTATTATTCCACACAGGACAGAACACCTCTTCATTATCCCTTTTTGAATTGATTGTGTACATCAAACAGTCAAGATATAAATAAAATATGCCTGCATGCATAATGCCCTCACATTAAAGCTGGAGGCAATTAACCTATGATTTCTCATTAATTAAATTAAAATAACCTTCTAAAAAATGTCTAAAATCAAAACAGATTTCTTTTAGTGTGGATTTTTCCCCCAATGATGCTGTTTACCAAATTTATCATACCAATAAAAAAGTGCTATTTCTGATTTTATCCTGGGCTCATCACTAGTTTTCCCTTGAGATTCCAGTCTCATTTAGCTAAACCTTATTACAATGTCAGATTTTTTTTCTGTATTTAAAAATACCTGTTCTCATCAAGATTATTTTCTATTAAATTGACCAAGCACCTTCCCGTTGAGTTGGATACATATCATATAGTGAGAGTTGAAATTATTAGGTGGATTTGCTGAATGTAGACAGTTAAACCACATAAATGAGATACCAGAGAGGGATAATGGGGCAGATATGGGGCTGCCCTAAGCCAAACTGTAAAGTCCTCATTACCTATCATTCAGGTGCTTCACAAAGCCTCCTCTCCTTCCCTCACACCCAATTACAGCAAATTATTATTTCAGAAGTTTCTCCTCTAAGGAGTATTTTCACATAAAAGGAAAGATGTAAGTAACCCAAGGAATGCATCCTTAATGCTAGAATTTATTTTGTTTTTCCTTAAACTCCTTTGTTGATCCCCTGAAATTTCACTATGTTAAAAGACCACGTATTCATAGATTTCTCCCATAAAAGGCCAACCCTTCTTAGCACACAATTAGATGCTAAGAAGTTTCTAAAGTATTTTGTATTGATTAATTAATCCCTTCTCCAAAGGAAAAGCATATATATTGACTCTTTCTCATATCCAGTTTGTCTCTCCCTAGATCCCATGGTTTCTGATATAGGACTTTCACATGGTAAGTCTTCAATAAACATTGCTTTATTGAATTGAGTTTTAACCCTAGATTCTCACCTTTCCCCAAATCATCTCCCCATCTAAATTACCACATGACTGCCAGTTGTAGACACTTCTTGTTGACTTTCCTGGATAAAAACTTTGGAGTCACCCTTGACCCTTTGGCTCCTTTTCTTAATCCCTGTATTGCTTTTCTCATGAAGTGCTGTTATTTCTTTCTTCAAAAGGATGAATTGCTTCCTTTCTCTTATTTCAACCATCACCAGCCTAATATAAGCACTCATTACTTTGCCCATGTACCTAAGCTTTCCCTAACAACTCCCTAACCCCACTCAGTGCCTCTAAATTGTTCCTTGAAAATGTGCACATTTGCACCCTTTGATGAGTCTTCCTTATGTCTTGTTTTCCTCCTGCCCCCCTCTCCTTACATACCTGCATCAGCTCTTCAGCAAACACCTGTTCCTTGCCCATCCTACAATCACCATCACCTTTCCCATCTCTTCCCTGCTAAGAGAACTTTGGATGTTGTGTTCTAGAAGCAGGAGAGATCCTATAATCCCATAAAAGGATGGCCTTCCCTCTGCTCCATAATTGCTCTAAACCAGTCAATGACCTAGGGGTATGCATTTGACCCAGTTCTGGCCAATGAGATTTAAGAGAAAGTCTACTGGGAGTTTCTGTTCCTTAATAAAATGTCAAAGCTTCTTGAGGAGAAAACAATGCCACTGCCCCTTCCTTACTCCTTGGGAAATTGGTTTAAGAACATGATGCTTAGAGCTATTCCAATAGATAAGAATAATAGTTCAAAGGGACAGAAAAATCTTGGGTCTTTGCATGTTTATCTGCTGAACCAACACTTCAAGATTTTGTTAAAGGAGAATGAGAAGTTGACATTTAAATCTCTCATCAGATTTTCAGTTAATTGCAACCCAAAGGATTCTTATCCGACTTTTTATTGTCTACAAACCTAGTTCCATCTGCCTGACTCTCAGGATTATCCATAATATAGTTTTATTCTAGCCATGTTAACTTTCTTTCCCACTAGTAGAGGCTTCTGCAAAGAGAAAGAAGGGTATTGGACAGATCAAATAATAGATGTCTTTAAAGACACAAATAGAAAATTTACCATAGAATACATAAAAATGCTCTTATTCAAGTTCATTGCTAATAAAAATACAGGTAAAACAAGATACCATTTTCCAGACATCAAGTTTCTCAAGTTTTCTTTTGAAAATGACAATACCCAGTGTATTAAAATCCTTAGAATTGTTTGCTCTTTGACAGAGGAATTCCATTTCTAAGAATTAGCGCACATAATTCGAGATGATCAAAGATTTAGCTGTGAGGATGTCCATGGCAATATTGTTTACAACAGTGAAACAAAGGAGCAACCTAAATGCCTACTACAGGATAAGGTAAATAAATCATGATACAGCCATACAATAAAAGCCTATGCAGTGATTAAACATTGGACGGTAGACAGATATTTAATGTCATAAAACCGACCATGCTGTATTAATTATAAAAAGCAGGATAGAACAGTATCAAAGAATGATTTCATACTTTAATTTTAATTTATAAAACACAAATATGTGGGAGCTAGGTTGCTATCACCACAAACTGGTTTGGGCTTGAACAGCAGGCATTTATTGGCTCACAGTTTCAGAAGCTAGAATGCTTGCTTCCTCCCAGGACTGATCGTGTTCTGGCTGGCCAGCAATCCTTGAATTCCTTGGACTTCCCATAACATGGTCATGTCTTCTCCTTTCTCTCTCGATTCTGTCAATTTCTACCTTCCAGCTCTCCCTGTGGCTTTCTCTTACTATGTCTGAATTTCTTCTGCTTATAAAAGATGCCAGTAATCCAGATTAAGGCCCACTCTCATTCAGCTGGTTTACACCTGTATTAGTCAGGGTTCTCTCGGGAAACAGAATCAACAGGAGATATCCGTCAATAATATGAGAATTTAAAAGAGTCTCTCACGCAACCGTGGGGATGCACAAGTCCAGGCTCCACAGGCAGGCTGCAAACCAGTGGCTCCGATGAAAATCCAACGAAGGGTCGTTGATGAGTTTCTGGGAGAAGTTGCCTGTCCA
>JAQZBX010009903.1:0-45215 GCA_029593785.1 Cabassous unicinctus
CAATTTATCCCCAAACCCGTTCTTTCCCTAGTCTTCTCCATTTCAAAAATGACACCACCAGGCAACCAGATTCCAAAGCCAGGCCTGAAGGTTAGCTTTGATTCTTCTCCTCTCTGCCCTCCTCCATGATCCTATTCAACAGCCAGTTCTGTCACTCCAAAGCACACCCTAACCCACTTGCTGCCCAAAGCACCGTTTCCTCCCAGAACATTTCAACAGCCTCCTGGCTGACTGTTCTGCTCCCACTCTGGTCTCCCTGAAATCCAGTCCCCACACAGCTGCCAGACTGATATTTTAAAAATATTCATTGGCTCATGTCACACCTAGCCTTCAAAGCATCCCACTACACTTGGAATAAATTCCATCCCCCTTGAGGTTTCTGAGTTCAGTTCATAGAACAAATCATGCCCTTGCCTCCTCAAAGCCTTTGTATTTCTTGTTCCCTCTGTGTGGAGAGCTCTTTCTTTGCCTTTTCCCAAATTGGCTTCCTTTCAACTTACAGCTCTTGGTTTAAATGACTTTTCTTGAAGGGGCCAAGCCTGATCTCTCTAAATAGGCCTACCTTATTATTCTCCTCTATGTATCCCTGTTTATTTCTGACACTGTGTTCATACAATGTGTAACCAACTAAACCATTTGTTCTGTTTCCTTATCATCCAGCTCCCTCTACTAAGCAAGGGCATGACCCATGTTTGTGTTTCTTGAGTTCATCACTGTATTCACAGCATCTAGCACAATGCCTAGCTCTAGCAGGTGTTCAACACAAGCTTGTCAAGTGAAAGAACTTTTGTTTAAAATGACATGGGGTGTTATAGTTCATGAAACACTCTTGATTAGGTTTATAATCTCTGGGGAGAAGGAAGTCCAGGGAAGCTTTCCTCAAGTGCCCAACCACTGATGTTCATGATGGTGATTGCCATAGAACAGTGGATTCTGCTAATACAAATAAGATCCTGCTAACTGGATGCATGGGCAGCTGCAGCAGCCCTCCATGCTGGGTTCAGTGGAGTGAGGATTCAACAGTTGCTGGATTCATTCCCACTGGCTACACACACAAGGCTGGAGCTTCTCCATGATTCCCAAAGAACACATTATAGATTTTAGAATCAGACATAGCTGTGGAATTCCTGACTCCATCACTTATTAGATGTATCTTCTCATGTTACTAAAGGTTTTTTTTAGATTTATTTACTTTATTTATCCCCCCCCCCTTGCTGCTTGTGCCGCTGTGTCCATTCACTGCGTGTCTTCTCTGTGTCTGCCTTGCTGTGAGGTCTTGCCGCATCAGCCCACGGCGCCGCGCGAGCCGGCCTGCCCTCACAAGGAGGCACCGGGAAGCGAACCCGGGGCCTCTCATATGGCAAACAGGGGCTCTATCCACTGAGCCACACCCGCCTCCCCTAAAGGTTTTTTAAGCTTCAATTTCCCATTATATAAAAATTGGATAGTATTACCCATCTCCTACCTCACAACATTGTAAGAATTATAAGAAATAATATAGGTAAAGTGCCAAAAGAAATGCCTGGTGCGTGGTAAAAGTTTTTTTTTTTTAAGTTCTCTCCTTCTTCTCCTTCTCTCTAACAATAGTGGGAACTGGAAATATTTCCTTAGGGAAATATTAACCATGTGGTTTAGGGGAAGAGGAAGATAGGAAAATATTTCACAGTGTTAAGTCCCCTCCTTCTGGAAGACATCTGGAAACAGGCCCATGTTGGGAGATTTACTACATGAGAAGAGCTAAGAGGAGTCAGTCTGTACCCTGATTCTCCTCCAAATCTTCCTGACTAGGTTGTTTAACAGCTGATTTCAGAACAGCATCCCTAACAGCATGCTGTTGCCTGTTACTTCCCAAGGAGGCAGGCATGAGCCAGCAGATGTTAAAGAAATACAAAGAAAGGAACAGATGAATAAGGGAAGGAGTGGAGTAGAGCAAGATGGAAAAATACAGGAAGAGAGAGAAAAAAGGAGAAAGGGTTAGGAGATAGCAATGACTAGTTTCATACTGAAATTGATAGGAGAAGAATGTGTGTGGTGACAGTATTCTTCTTGAAGAGAATCAGTCTACTCCAGGAACGGTTGCCCAGGATCATAATCTGGGCCAGGAGCCAGAGAAGGGGAAATTCACCCCAGAAGGCTCCACCAGCCAGCCAAAGAGAGAAACAGTGTCTTGGTAAGTGGCTGGAGATCTATTGTGCTGATTCACCCCACTTGGATTAGAGTGGAGGAAGTGAAGAGGCGCCCCCAAAGGCTTTTCTTCACCCCCTCCTGAGACTCAGGCTTGTTCTCTCTCTCTCTCTCTCTCTCTCTCTCTCTCTCTCTCTCCTCCCCTCTCTGCCCCCTCCCCTGTCTCTCTTCCTCTCTCCATCTCCTTGCTAACTAATTTTTTTCCCTCAAATTTCCAGCTTCTCTTTCAAGCGTTGCACTCCCATTTTGTTTCAGGACTCCCTTACCTCCAATTATTTCCCTGGCTCCAAGGGAAGGGCTTGCTAGTTATGGCATCTTCTCTCTCCTAACATACCTTGGCAATGATATTGATAACCATAGCAATCATAACAGGAGATAACATATATTGAGTCCTAAGTGACAGAGAGTGTCCTAAGTGCTTTTACATAGATAAATTCATTTAAATCTCATACCAATCCTATTGCATAGGTAGTTATATTATCTTATTATACAGATAAGGAATTGAGGCCATATGGTTAGGGAACTGATTTGGCCAAAATCATATAGACACAGGATTCCAATCCCTGCCGAACCTGTACTTTTGCTCCATCTGGGTTCCCTTAAGTGTCCTATCACTTCTTCTTTATCCTTCCCTGCCCTTCCATCTGGCAGCTTCAGTGATGCTTCTTCCACTTGTCTAATCTTCAGGGCATAGAAATATCCATTGATGACTTGGTTAAAACCAAAAGAGGAACAAAGTAAGCAAACATACAGAATATGCACTGTGGGGGGTTTCAGATAATGGACTTGCCTTCTTTCCTGCTTCAGGGGGTATACCCTTAGCAACCCCGGTCTGCATTGGAGCCTGAATTCTCACTCCTGGGCTCTCCCTGGGGCTCAGGCCTTGGCTACCTGTGTCTTTGCCCAGTCCCTGCCTCTGGTAGCCTCCAGAGAACTTTGCATCCCCTCAGTTTCTCAGTCTTATATCCTGTCCAGGTAGTGAAGTGCTTGCTTAATTCTAGGGGGTTAATTGAGCTCACACTTACATACACTCAGAAAAAAACATTCTCAAATACTCAGAGTGACAAGCAGATACAAAGTGACCCCCACAGTCACCTCTCCAGAACACACACACACACACACACACACACACACTCAGATAAACACAGCCACAAAAGCACCCCCATACCCAGAAGCACTTCGATGCTCGGGATGCTCACAGCTCCTGACACACTTAAGAACACCAGGATTCGGGGTTTGCTTGCAAACACACAGCCCCTTTGGGTGCAGGTACACGAAAACCCTCCACCCCTATCCCGTGTCCTAGGAGATTTCCCAAAAGGCTCAGCCTCAGCCCACGCAGGCCTTCCCTCCCTCCGAGGCCTCCTAGGTTCTCTCCTTTTCCTTCTCCTCCTTGGTTTAAAGATGTACAAAACATTCCACAGAATGAACCCCAGACTCTTGGCTCCTCCCTCCCCGCCTCCTGGCAGCCGCTCCCCCATTCATCATCGCCTTCGTAGGGTAAGTCCCTCTCTCCAAGAAGTCCGGCCTCAGCTGCTTCCCCCGGAGACCCCAGCGCACTTTGACTCTCCATTCGGCACCTGCCTTGCTTCAGGTCCCCAAGGCTGCTAACTGATCTGGTGCGAGGGGAGGAGGAAAGCTCAGGTGAGCAAAGCAGCGAGAGGGCGAGAGAGAGGGAGCAGACAAGAGCAAGAGGGAGAGAGCCCAGAGCAGTGACCGCTTTGCGGAGCCAGGATCCATGTCTGTCCTTGCGGCCAGCGAAGGGGACTTTATGGCTGAGTGTGCGCCAGGCTGCTTCGAGCCAGGTACCCTCAGGCCTGCAGTCCCCTGCGACCTGGACGCAGGGCTCTCCCAAGTTCCCTCACAGCCGAATAAAAAGCGTCCGCCCGCAGCTCTCCGCCAAAGGCGGACACTAACTCCCAGGAAGGCGGTGCTGGGCCGGGCACCCACACCTCTGCTGCACTTGAGCCGTCCCCGGGCCCCATTCAGGGTGCCACCGCCCGCTGCTAGCTTCACCTCGAAACACTCTCATTCTCATTTCCCCAACAGCCTGCCGCTTCCAAGTCTTCTTGGGTTCCAGGGAGGGGGGGTCTCCTCCCTAGGGTGCAGGGGCTTAAAATGCGGGTTTTAGCAAGTGACGTGGATGCGCCCCCACCCCCGCACGCTCAGGACTAGTGTACCATGGTGGGAGCTGACGTGCTGCCAGTGTGTTGGCTTGTCGCATCGTTTCTTTTTGCCTGTGTGTGTGTATGAAGGGGAGGGAGTGTAAAGAGAGGTTCTATCACCAGTTAGGGCGCGATGTGTGTGTGCGCGTTTGTACATATGTGTTTGTACATGTGCGCTTGGGTGTCTTTTTAATTAGGTCTCACCAGCTTCCAGGGAATGGGGTCCTTGCTATAAGACCATGTAGCCATCTGGAAACTGGCTGTGGACTTCTTCTTGGTGTCCTGAGCTGGTGGCTTCGGGCAGATTATGGGGAAAGGACGGCACCTTCTTTAACCTGATGTTTGCAACCTTGAAAGGAAATTTTCTCCAAGGGATGGAGTCCTGCTACACTGGGACCCACCAGTGAATATGAAAGAGAAATGGCCAAACCCTGAAGCAAATGAGACTGTCACATTAAATTCCCCTCTGGGCAGACTCCTGGATTTTGATGGGAATTTGGAAACCCTGGGTAGTGGGTGAGAGAAAGGGGGAAGTCAAGGGTGAATTCCTTATCTGGGGTTCCCCAAGTCCAGGAAAGAGATCTGCCCCTGCCTCTCTGTAATCATAACAGCATAATAGTACCTTGTGCTTCTGGTGCTTTGGGGGAGCATCTGGGCAAGTATGCACCACTGTTCTTCAGGGAGAAGGAAAGGAGTCCTGGGGACTTGCTCATCTACCAGCTAGGCAGGGTCTGGAGGAAATGTCACTTGGAGTAGCTGTGAGTAATGTGCAAGGAGATGGATGGGGCACTTTCTGAAGACAGACTCTTCCTTCCCTCCCCACATCACAAGGCTTGAGAGACCCCAAGGGGCTCCTTTCCTAAACTGTGCCTCCCCATGTCTCCACCGGGGTTAGGACACCTGGAGAAGGCAGACAGGAAGGTGGTGTGTGTGTGTGCAGGTGTGCAAGTGTTTCAATGCTGAGAGAGACCTATAATTAGGGAAAGTGCTGTGAATGGAGAACCCATGGCACAATATTGGACTAGTTGACTGAAACTGCCATCAATTTGCACCTCCCATTTCTTGCTTGGCTCTAAAATGCTGCCAAGGGCACCAGAGGCCATGGGAAGAATCTCATAATAAGGAGGACAGTTTTGGTCAAGGCCTCCCTTCCTCTTTCTTCCACCTCTTAGGAGGCACCATAGGTAAGTCCCTTCCCACCCTGGATAGGACTTATCTTGGCCTTGGACTCTGGGGTCAGCCTTGATTTGATTCCCTGATTCCTCTAAAAGGCTTAACCTACTCAGCAAAAATGCTGAGCTTTACTACTGTTAGCATGGCTTCCAGACTCAGCAGCTGTTACTTTCCTAAGGTAAGAGGCAGCAGTTCTGCTCTTAGACAATGAGGCTCTGGGCGGATAGAGGCTGAGACTCTGGGGCTTGGCCTCTTGTCCCCTTGGCTCAAAGAGGCCACTGATAAGCTCATTTGGGGAAAAAATAGAAATATATATCTGGCCTTAAACAATTTATACACACACACATACATATATATATGTTTATCTTCTGGGGAGAGATAAAATCAAACATTTGTCTGCAGGAACCTGCCCTGGCTAGTGGGTGACTGAGTTATCTGCATGCTCCTGTAGACACACCAGTCTCAGGCCAGAGGTTGATACACAGTCATGGGGAATCTGATTTAGGAAGCTCATGTGGAAGCACAGTTCCCTGGTTCACTTTGGGAGCAGGTGTGAAACCAGAAGAGGAGGTCCCATGTCAGGGGTTGTTTTCATTTTCTCTTTTTTCAATTCATAGAAAACTGAAGCTGGAAGGAATGTGAAAGTACAGAAGGCAGGACTCTGGCCCAGAGAGAGGATGGGAATTCCACAACATTCTCTAATGAGTTGGTGGCATGCCCAGGGCCAGCACCTATGTGGCCTGAGAACCAGGTAATTTCATTTCCATTCCACCACACTAAGTTCTGTTCTGCCCCCACCCCACCAGCACATTCCCACCCAATGCAATCACATGTCTTTCCTCATCAAACTTCTCATTTTGGAGATGAATTTCAAAGCTGCTCCACCTGGAACCATGACTCTGGAGAGAAAGAGTCCAATGCCTCAATCACTCTCCTCACTAAACACACAACCACACACAGACACACACACACATCACACATGAAAATGTAGGTTCTTTCTCCAATGCTTTTAGAGTGTTACACACAAGCAGGAACCCAATTCTCAATATGACACAACTGGTAGACAGAATCCAACACATGATCTGGGCTGTACCTGACTATTAAGGAATGCTTTACTTTCCAGAGATCAAACTGGACACCCATCCACTGATTCAAATACTTCAGGCAAATTTATTTCTTTATATTAATGAGAATCTCAGTCCTACATATTTATTCATATTGCAGTCACAATAAGTATCACAAGCATACATGCATACATGATCTCATGCACACATGTACAAACACAGATGCAGAAATCTTCCCTACTTACTATATTCTCCAAAAGAGAATTGCAGCCTCTGCACCAAATTCTGTGCCTGTATATATAGGCATCACCCACAGGAAGATGGGGCCTTGTAGCTCCAGGAAAGGGGAATTCTAAAGCCCTGTGAAGGATAGGCCCTTGAGAAATCACAATCAGGCCCATGCAAAAGTGTGCTCCAGACTCCTAGATGCCTATTTCAGAGCACAGGTGAGCACTGAGAAGCATGGGGTTTTCAGGCTCTTCTGCAATATAGCCTCTTCCATGCAGGCTTTTCTGGGGCTGGATGGTACTTTGGTTCCCAGAAGGGGGTGCTGTGACTCCAAATCATTGAAGGAGAATCAGCTCAGAGATTCAGAATGAGCTGTTGGGCCTCTGTTTAGTTTAGACAGTCCAGCCTAGGCTGCAATGGATATATTTGAAGTACATCCAGGGACTGTAAAAACATTCCTCCCTCCTCAGCTCAAATAAGACATATTCTTATTTTTAGTGCTTGCAAGAATTTAAGTTATTGACCACAAATTTCTCTATTTTCCTGAAAAGGTCTTGGCCCAAGGGGCCTTCAGTTGAGTGGGGAAACATTTTTGGATTTGAATCCTCTCTTTTGCCAGTACACATCACCTGAGCAGGCCACTAAGTTTAGGTATATCCTGCCCTTCTCCTCTCCCTAATTCCCCTGTTCTTAAGTTCAGAGCTTAACAGATTGTCCCCTGAATTCCTGCTAACCACATTAAGGTCACAATGGGAGTCATGTGAAAAGGACAGGTCTTCAAAAGCCATTCTCCAAATAACCCCACCACAAGGTTTTCCATTATAGCTCTTCTGCAAGGAATGGAAAACTTTTCCTTCCAACCCTCACCTTCAGTCTCCAGTTTTTAAAACCCTACCCATATTTCAGCATCCAGCTCAAATGACCCATCCATGAAGTTTTCCCAAGAGCTTACTTCAGAATTAATGTCATTCTCCCCTGTTCTGCCATGTAATTTTGTCTGAAACTCTATTTTCACTATTGCCTATGTTTGCCCTATTTTATAGCTCCTTGGGTATATATCCATCTTGCCCTTTACAGTGTGTTCTTCTCGGGATCATCTTTTTATCCTCAGTAACCAATACATAGTAGTTGTTCTGTATATGTTAGCTGAATTGCATTTCAAGTCCAGTATCAACAGATGCTCTCTCTCTCTCTCTCTCCCTCCCTCCCTCCCTCTCTCTTTCTCTCTTTCTCTATCAATTTCCTCATACTCATTCAAAGCAATGTAATCATGGTTTCAAAATTACACCACCTATAACAACAATATAGGAATTCTAATGATGATATAAACAGGTAAAATTACATTCTATGTAGAAGTGAACATTGTCTTATTGTGTTCAGGGTCTTCACTTGTGTTCTCTCATTTAATATTCCTTCCCACCCAGTGAGGAGATCCAGCTCCTCTTAGAGAAGGAGGAAGCGAAACTCATGCTGATTGGATCCTTTGTTCAAGGTGGCACCTAGGTCTTCCTTGCTTCAGCATCTCTGCTTTTTCCATTGTACCCTTGGATTAATGGTAACCATGGTGGATAGCTAAAGGGGTTGCCTTGTTTAAGGGATGCTAGCATGATCAGGGGCCTAACATTGCCTCTTTGAAGTTGATGTTATGAAGGAGTCATGGTGTCATAGAATCCAAACACCTCAGAGTTTAAAGGTTTCTCACTAACCAAACCTTCCTTCTTATTCAAGAACCAATCATTCCTTTTGTGCTATCCATAATTCATGACTATTCAGTCTCAGCTTTAGCACTCACAGGATCTAGCCTAGTTCATATTTGGAGAGCTCTGCCTTTTATCCATAAGTTTTTAAAATCAGACAACACTAGTATAATTCTTTTGCAATGATCATTTCTTCAGATATTATCACAGCATAATCATGTCACCACATGCATCCTCTTACAGACTAGAAGTTCCCACTTCCACAGCTGTCTCTCGTGTCATTCACTTGGAGGCCTCTCACCAAGATGGATAATGTTCTAGGGTTTATTTCACTTCTAGGGTTTAGAAGCCTCAAAATGGGAAGAGTGACTCGAAATGGAGTGAGAATGAAAAGGGGCATTCATTCATTTATTCATTTAACAAATATTTATTGGTCTCCTACTCGGTACCAAGCATTGCTATAGACTAGTAGTGTCAAATAGGATATTCTTTGATGCTAGAAATGTTCTATGTGCTGTCCAATGTGGTAGCCACTGACCACATGTGACTATGGAGCACTTGAAATATGGCTTGTGTGACTAAGGAACTGTGTTTAAAATTTTCACTAATTTTTATTTTAAGTTAAATAGCTAAGTGAAGCTCATGGCTACTCTATTGAATAGTACAGGTATAGACATTAGAAAAGTGGTATGAATAGGGTCCTGTCTTCATGGAGTTCATACTCTAGTGGGGGAGAATTATACTAAATGAGTAAACAAATAGATAAGCACACTAATTTCATATAGAGGTAAATGATTTGGTCTAATCTTCTAGAGGGAAAGGTGGATAGTGTAAGTTTAGCTAGGGTCATCAGGAAAAGCCTTCTATGGGGAGGAAACATTAGAACCCAAATTTAAATAAGAAGGAACCAGCCATGTAGTTATGTGGGGAAGAGCATTCTCGGCATAAAGAAGAGCAAAGATGAAGTCATGATACATGGACTACCTTACCAAAGGTAAGGGCAGGCCAAAGGTCAGAGTGACTGAGGCTTTTGAAAGAGAAGTAGAGTGGCATGAGATGAAGTCAGAAAAGCAGGCAGGGGTCAGATCATACCAGGCTTTGGACATGATGAGTAACTGAAACATCTTGACCTCTCCTCCTTAACACATCCTTGGTTGAGGAGCAGATGAGAGTCTGAAGACTGAGGGAAGTTTGGGAATTGACAGACTTTCTCAAGAAATCTTGGCAAGTTTTCACCATGTCCATTATTATTCAGTCATCCAATTTTTCCTTTGATTCTTAATATCAACTCATTCTCTAAAGGCTTCACCCTGGAAATATTCAAATCTAAAGGGAGGGGGAGAAACAGAAGGGGAAATGGATAGAAAAAGAGGAAATAAATGAATACCTGTGGAGAAGGCAATTGAATTGAAGTCTGGTGCAAAACGAGGAGAGCTGAGGTCAGCTTGGATTGCTTGTTTGTCTTGTCTGTGAAAGGCCTGGAAGGAAGTGACTTAGTAGGGATTGTGATGAATACTGCTAGCTCCTGGCAGCCTATAAAGGAGATCTGCAAATTCATTAATTACTATTCATGGTAGACTGACAATTGTCATTTCAGAAGTTCAATGAACATTTGAGGAAAGGAAAGATTAGAGGATGATGCTGTGGTGCTGATGGAGGTGATGCTGGGGGTGATGAGGAGGAGGATGAAGTGGGGGGACAGTGACTAGATGCTTTTGGAGGACAAATACTATATCTTTTCAATGGCCATCTCCACTGATTCCTAATTTGATATGGAAAGAGCAAATGGTATCAGGGCACCTGATTCTAAATCTGTCCCTAAATTTGATTATTTGGAAGGACCAAACTGTGCCTTGACTTACTGAAGGGACATTGGCTACCTCTGAGGAAATGCATTAACTTAAACATTGACGTGGCACCCCAGGTATGTACTAAAACTGGAAATATCCTATAGCAAAGAGGTTATTGCCATGTTTCTGGCACTACCTTGCACGTGAGCCTGCTCAATGATGTTAATTCCTTTCCCCCCAAAAAAACATCATAGCAAGGATTAGGGAAATGGAGCATTTGAGTAGGACAAGGCACTGAAAGATGAAGAATTTCCAAGGCAGATATTTTATTCTCGATATTACCCTGAGCTGGAGCCCAAATATGGCTAGAGGATCATCTGCTATCAGAGCTGAAAGTCATCTTCAATATCAACCAGTTCCACTTTCATTTTTTTAAAACATATAAATTTTTTCTTGCCTAAAATCAAACAAGATCTGAGTTGGTACTAGAACCTCAGCTCCCTGCAGCCAAGCTCATGTATCACTTGATTTTTAATTAATGAGCCTAGGGTATTCATCAGGTGCAGAAGGGAGCATGGCTGATTGAGAGCTTGCTGGATGCCCGTGTGTTAGCCAATTTTATCATCTGCTTTTTACTCTTTAAAATTCATTTCTTTATTTTATTACAGTAAAGCCAATTCTATATCACTAAAGTTTTATACAATAGAGGTAAGTCAAATGCAATTATTTATTTTGCAAAAACATATGTCCTCCAAATAAATGGATAGTCTGTGTCATGGATAGAAGAACTTAGTATTATTAAGAAGTCAGTTCTTCCCAACTTGATTAGTAGATTCAATGCAATCCCAATTAAAATCCCAGCAAGTCATTTGTGGATAGTGACAAACTTGTTCTAAAATTTATAAGGAAAGGCAAAAAAAACCAACAAAAAACAAAAATCCCATATTGAAAACCGTTCATATCCTTCCATTTTAGGGTAGCTTTAGGACTAAAAACAGAGTACACAGTGAAATTTTAGTCCTACCCTTCCCCCAGGATCCTAGGACAGAATACCTTCATTCACTGAGCACTTATTGGGTGCTTACTGGTGCCGGGACCAGTTGTTGGGAAGAGGCAGCATCCTGAGCAAACCCAAGGTCCCTGCCCCATTGGGGCCCACATCTAGAGGCATCAAGAGGGGGCAGCACTCTTGAGACAGCCAATTTGTGTCCTTTCCATGAGCATGTGCTGGTTTGGACCTGTGGACGGAGGGTGAGTTTGACAGGTGAAGTAGAGTGAAGAATGGGATAATGGATGATTCAGCCTGAGAGGCTGTGGTTGTCACCCATGGGGGCAGCTTTCAAGGTAGTGAGAAGCAGGTGGGGAAGGTAAGAGCCTGGCATTTGGCTGCTAGATTCCTGCACTCATTTGATTTCCTTTCAATGCCCAAATGAGACCAATGACATGACTCAATGTCACTGGCAGCAGTGCTTTTTGCCTTCTCATTTTTTAAAAAAGCTGATTTCTGTTATTCAGGTTGAATAAACTCTATAGATCCTCAAGTTCATCAGTTCTATCCTCTGTCATGTCTACTTTTGAGCCCATCAAGCAAAATTTTTTAAACCTTGGTTATTGTACATTTCTGTTTTATTTTTCATTTTTGTTTATAGCCACACTAGCTTTCTAAGGCTTATTTTTGCATGGCAAATAATTTTTCCATCCTTTTATTTTCAACTTCTCTGGCTCCTTGTATTTAATGTGAGTTACTTATGAACAGCTATAGCAACACCTTACTTTTTTATGCAACATTAATCCATTTACATCTTATGAAATTATTGATATGGTTTAGTTTGAGCCTACCATCTTACTATTAGTATTTTTTGTTCCCTTTATTCTTTGTTCTTTACTTCCTACTTTACAGGTAATTTCTTTTAGTTTGAGTATTTTTTAGCAAGTTTGAACTCCATTTTGTTTAGCAGCTCTTCTTTTAGCTTATTTCTTACCTATAGCCTTTTATTATAAAAATCAAGAAAACTCAGGTGATATCTCCAATATTTTTGATGAAATCTCCTTAGTTAGACCACATTATTCATTATGTATATTTTTTATTTTCCACATAACAGCAGACAACGGTGTTGCTAAATTATTGCTGCTACATATAATATACATGCCCCACTTTCAAGTTTCCAATGTTTCTCATTTTTGTTTAAACTTTCAAAAGTGGAAGCCTCTTCACACTTCTTACCACTTTCACCCACTGTCTAGTTCCAAAGTTACTCCCATGTTTTATGGCAGCACACTTCCAAAATCTATAATTCATCTCTTATTGCTTTATGATAAATTACTCCAAAGGTTGGCAGCTTAAAATAATGAACACTTAATATTTCACATATTTTCTGTGGCTCAGTAACCTGGGAGCAACATAGCTGGGTGATTTTGACTCTGGATCTGAGCAATGTATTTCACTTGTAGAACTAAGTCAAAAACCAAAGTGGAGAGAACATGAGAAAATAGTCTGTAATTGGTGGATGCTTAGGATGGTAGAATTAACACAATAAAAAGTGACAGGTAAAAAGAGAGAAATAAAACAACAGAATAGGGTCATTGATCATAAAGGGGTAGAAATTTGAAGTGGAAAGATATATTTTAAAACTTGTAAACCAAACGAAAGGTGTTTGACAATTTATTATGTTTTTATTCCAATGAGACATGGAGAAATACAGTAAATATAATGTAACATATATGATAAAGATAGCCTATAGCACATGTAGCACATATTGTAAATATAAATATAATATTCAATATAAAATTTATAATTAAATATTAATAGGAAAAATAATATTTATGAAAATGTATATCCATTTACACCAAAAACAATGAACATATTGAATAAAAAATGCATGAGTCCATAGTGATAGTCCAAAAAAATTTAATAGTAGGGAAAGGGGATGGAAAGTTATTTTTTACAGCAGAGTAACAGCAAATAGAACTATAGAAGAATACTAAATTAGAAAATTACCAACATACTAACACAGAGTAATTGTCAAAGAGCTGGGATAACAAAGAGATGCTGAAAGTTTTAGAAGAATATTATTATAGAACAGGATATTAACTATTCTCAAAGTACCTCTCTCCAGATTACTTGATTATAAATTTAAAAATGTATCTTCACAATGCAGATATCTGCTAGACCCCTCCTTACATGAGTGACAAGATGTAGGACCACAATAATGCTGGTAGACAGACTGGACATCATCCCTCTACTAGGATGAGCTGGGAAGCACACGATCTTTTGAGAAATCTTGCCCAATATGTTAATCTGAATTTAGTCATGAGCCAAATAATCAGACAACTTCAGAATATAGAACATTGTGTGAGGGCGTGGACTTAAGGCTCCTCGCGTGCCGGCACGCTGAGCCGGCAGCCCCGACCTGCAGGGCGCGGAGGGTGGTCAAGGCCCAGGACCGGGCTCCTCGGTCTGCATCCCCCGCCCCCCACCTGCGCTGCTTCCGCGCGGCCCTTAGCCGGTCCTGTCCCCAGCCCCGCGCGCCAGGTGGGGGCGGTGTTTCGGTTCCAGCAGCGCCCGGGCGCCGGGCTGGGTGCATTGTGGGAGTGCCGTCTCCTGAGGAGGAGGAGGAGGAGGCGGAAGGCGAGCAGGTGGATCTGCAAAGAAACCAGCGGACTAGGAGAGGAGGGGAGGGCACTAACTGTGAAGTGTGTGCACCCAAGAACCATGTCTGTACGGGAATCCTTTAACCCAGAAAGTCACAAATTGGACAAGAGCTTCCGGCTGACCGGGTTCACTGAGCTGAAGGGTACAGGCTGCAAAGTGCCACAAGATGTCTTACAGATGTTGCTGGAATCCTTACAAGAGAACCACTTGCAAGAAGATGAGCAGTTCCTGGGAGCAGTTATGCCGAGGCTCAGCATTGGAATGAACACCTGTGTCATCCCGCTGAGGCACAGCAACCTCTCCTTGGTGCAGACCATGGATTACATTTATCCCATTGTCGATGACCCTTACATGATGGGCAGGATTGCATGTGCCAACGTCCTCAGCGACCTCTACACAATGGGGGTCACAGAATGAGACATGCTCATGCTCCTTGGGATCAGCAATAAGATGACCGGCAGGGAAAGGGATAAAATGATGCCCCTAATTATACAGGTTTTAAAGATGCAGCAGAGGAAGCAGGGACGTCAGTAACAGGTGGTCAAACAGTACTAAACCCCTGGATTGTCTTAGGGGGAGTCGCTACAACTGTCTGCCACCCCAATGAGTTTATCATGCTGGATAACGCTGTACCAGGAGACGTGCTTGTACTGACCAAACCCCTGGGTACACAGGTGGCCGTGGCCATGCACCAGTGGCTGAACATCCCTGAAAAGTGGAATAAAATTAAACTAGTGGTCACCCAAGAGTCGAGTTGGCATACCAAGAAGCTATGATGAATATAGCGAGGCTCAACAGAACAGCTGCAGGGCTCATGCACACATTCAATGCCCACATGGCCACCAATATCATGGGCTTCAGGATCCTGGGCCATGCACAGAACCTGGCCAAGCAGCAGAAGAACAAGGTGTCCTTTGTCATCCACAACCTCCCCGTGTTGGCCAAGATGGCTGCCGTGAACAAGACCTGTGGGAACATGTTCGGCCTCATGCATGGGACCTGCCCAGAGAACTCAGGAGGCCTTCTGATCTGTTTACTGCATGAGCAAACAGCTCAGTTCTGTGCGGAGATCAAGTCCCCCAAGTACGGGGAAGGCCACCAAGTATGGATTATTGGCACCAGGCGCCACCTCCTGATCAGGCAGAGCTCACCGGTCCTGTTTTTACCTAGATCTGTCCCTCTATCATTACTTCAATTAAAGACTGTAAACCCCAAAATTCTCATTGTGTCTACATATCTGCTGACTTTAGGTTGATTTGCGAATGGATACAATAAATAAAATAGAACCCATTGCCTTCTTTTCCTATTACATTAACTGAAGATGCACCTAATCTTAAGGAAGCTTCTGAGTTGAGAATTATATTGTTATTCAATACTGTTGATTCATTTTGAATCTTTAGACACTTATCTCTTGCCGACAGGCTCTTTAAAAGGTGTTTTCACATAGCACAGACATTACAAAGAGTAGTGTCAAACAGCAGTTGGTGTCTTTTCATTTTATGTCTATTTATCATTAGAAGTCTGGTCTGTTTTTTGCTGTCTTGAATGGTATCCTGGAAAGTCAAAACTGGCCAGTGGCAGTGGGATCTCAGTAGTAGGAGAGCTGCACACCTCCTCAAGTCTTTGATCTGTCTAGTCTTAGCCATCAGGAGTATCTCTCACCCAGGACACAATCCGCTAGTGCATTCAGTTAAACAAGGCACATGCTCGACTGCATGGAAAGCACTTTAAAGACAAAAAAAGAAATTTTATTTTTTTTATTTTTTGTAACCTTCCAGATATTTGCAGTAATATCAATAACAGTTTTTCTTACCGATAGCGAAGAAAAGAATACTTTTTGAAAATGTAATTAGATGTTCTATAGTGCAACAAGGAATTGCCCTTCTGGAAGGGGGTTTGTGTATAATATTCACTTACAATTCTATATATAATTAACTATGCAAATAATTTTTAAATATAATCAATAATAAAGACTGTGTGGATGGTAGCATCTAATACATTTTATGTTTTGTAAAGTGATTTCAGGCCTTTTGTTTTCTTAAATTCAACAGCTATTTAGCCTAATTCTTAGCATTATTTTGTCTTTTTGGGCCAATACCTTTTGTGCATGCTTTTCGTGGTCTGTGTTAAAATCTGCATTGCCAATTTTGTAGCTTGAACTCAAAAACTTGTTATTCAAATAAATATTTTTTTTATTGATCTTGTATAATCAAATGCCCCTTTTAGTATTATTTTAGAAGCATTGGGAGGATTTTGCCTAAAGTACAATTTATTGGGGGAAAACTAGATTTTAGTTTTATAAAACTTGTCTTTCATGGGACCTATATTTTTTTCTTGAATTAAATTTTTTAGTTCTAGAACAAATAGGTGATATAAAGAGGTGTTTATCTGTGTTACTGAAAAGAGGCTTCCTTATATCTCAGCCTACTTGACAAGGAGGGGTTCCCATTACCAAGCACAAGTGCACTGGATCTTCAGGGGTCTGTCTTCATGAGGAAGAAGCACCAAGGCTCTGCAAGTTTCCAAATGCTTCCTGCTTGCAGGCACCAGAGCCACCAAACCAATCAACTTCTTGCCAAAGGAAGCCACCTCTGGGAAGATGCAGCTCCTGGAAGTTGCAGCCTCCTCCTGGAACGAATGGGCAGCAGCCTTCACGGGTGTTCCTGGAGATAAGCCATAAGCCCAGTGTGCAGTGCATGGGGGCTTCTACAGAACTGAAACTGATGGAACATTTTATAGGAATTTATGCAGATGTTTGTCCTCAAAAGCTACAAACCAGTGGTCAGCAAAATAAAATGCGTTGGAAAACTCTGAGTAAGATCAACAACAACAACAACAAAAAAGAACATTGTTTGAGAAACCTTACCTGGTCTCTTCAAGAAAGTCAACATTAGGAACTACAACAATGAAACAGTGAGGACACACCTTTCATTCAAAAGTACTACAGCATAAGTCCCGTGGTTTTGAACCAAAAATGTATCCACACCTTTTGTTTTTGTAGTTGTTTGTAATGTTGGCTATTTGAAGAGGACAGGTAGGTTGTCTTGTTGAATGGAATATATTCTGTGGTTGTCTGATAATTTCCTCCTGATTAAATTCAGTTAAATATTTTGAGCAAGATCACAACATAGATAATGCTATGTGCTTCCTAGAAAACCCCATTTGCTGTCAAAAGATGTCCAATTTGACATGCTGTTTCTTCCACCTGCTCCTTACTCCAATTATAAACAGACTGGTCATGGAAAGGAGCAAGGATTAAGGCATCTCATACACATCTGTCAAAATTGGCATTGGTCCCCCTAAGTAGACATCACATTTAAAGATGGAAGGAGAATTATTTTTCCAATCCATGTAGCCTTTTGGGCTAAAAATAAGGAGTGGCTGATAGTTGTGAAATAGATTCTTGGTGATGAGTGGCTCCAAGGTTTGGACATTAACTTCAACTGTTGTTTTATACTTTTTTTTTCCATCAGGTAGAGAAGGTACTTTTTTAAAAAAGTCAAGTTTCATTCAAATTAGTATCTTCCAGCAGAACTTAAGATCTAAAACAGAAAAGAAAAAAAATCAAATGAGAGTCCTTGTCAGTTACTGCTGATAGCTAACAGGAGTGATTGCTAAATTGTGATAGAGACCAGGCATGTACTGAGATTCTATTGAACCAATGAGCCTAAAGTTGTGAACTTCAAGATGGATCAGGTGTTAGTGATAGCCACAGATTAAAGGAAACACTTCCCACCTTAATTTACAGTCCAGACTGTGAAGCAGGACAGAGAGCCACCCATCCCATACCAGGAGCTAGTGAATGCCCTTCTCATCACTGCTAGGAGACCAAGTCTGATCCCTACCACCCTTTCCTCAGCTGCCAGTTTGTGCCCCAGTCCCCTTTGTCAACAGCAATGTCATGGTTTTTCACACCTCCAAGCTGAGGTTGGGTTTAGCATCAAACATGCAAATTCAGTTCGTACTGCTATAGGAAGGAGAGGGCACATTGCAGGAAACAGACCCTCCTCAAATTTGAAGTCTCCAGGATTTTCCTGTGATTGTAAGGCAAGGTGAAAGAGGCCAGCAGGACAGCAGCTGGGGAACAAAGGAGAGTTCTGAAAGCAAACGGGAGATGGCTTTGGTAGGGTGTGGTATGGGCCAACTTCATGGAAAACAGAGGAAGTGCCAGGCAGAGGTAATGTCTTCCCTTGGATCAAATAAGGAAGTGAAAAGATAGTGGGAGAATGACTATGATCCCATATAAAGAGCAAGAAGGAAAAAGTGCCCCAAAATCCACAGGTGTGTGGTTACCTCTGTCTGAGTGCAAAGGCCAGGGAATTGGCATACTAATTTCCTCTTGCTGAGCAGCAGTTTTCTTTTCAAAACCTTCTGTTTCAAGGAATTGGTGGTGTCAACATGGCCAATGACTTGACACCCATGATTGTTGGCCCCTGTGTTCTCAAAGAGAATCACACTCAAACTTGGGAGTGGTTTTCACACCTATGGAAGCATCAAAACCCAGTTTTGAATAATAAAACCATGGACAAACAGGTTCCATTGTTATTCCTAATCTTACTGTGACATATTTTTTCCATCTAAGAGGGGGCATCAAAGAACGTAAGTGTCTGGGAACAAACAAGGCCATCTGGAAATTCCAGGCTGAGTAGAGGCACTTCAATTTTTTCCCCTTCTTGTTGATCTTTATTCCATTAAACAACAATGGTCGGAGTGCTAGTAGAAGCACTTCAATATTTTCTTTCTTGTTGATCTTGTTCCATTAAACAATAATGGTCAAAGTCATAGGAGGAAACTGCTCCCAATATTGAATATTAAATAAAAGTTGACTTACTAAAAATGAGTAGTTTGTAGGTGGTGAAGGCAAAAGCAAGGAAATTATACTGGATGCAGACTGTGCTTTTGGGAATGGAGGGATTGGAGAGAAATGAAGCAAAATAAAAAATTGAAGGAAAATCTTATGAGAAAAAAAGGACTGTGGAAGACTAGAGTTGGGGAACTTAGAGTACTTGCTTAAATACATGATATATGTCATACATAACACTCTCTGTAATACATATAGGAAATCAATATCATTTCTATGACATAAGATATAAATGTACATATATATTTGTGTGTATATATCTAATTGAAAATATGATTAATGAGGATTTTGGTGATACTGAATATGACATTGTAATCAGTCTTCTGGTAGTTGGAATTGGAAAAATAAAGAAACATAAGAAGGAGAGAGTGAGGTCAGAGTGGGGAACTGATGACCTGGTAGGGACCAGGGAGAAATCACAGGAGGGAGAAGCATAAGAATAAAACTAAGAGCACAACAATGATCCTTTCTGCAAATGCTGGCATAGGGCCTGATTTAATGATATGGCCTGGGAAGTAAGTTAGTAGGAGAAAAAGCAACCTAGCTGGTGGTCCTATGTCTTGTCTGGAATTGTGGGAAATCAAGAAGGAAAGGAATGGCTAAAGGGAAGAGAAGACACCATCAAACACTTCAAGATAAAATAGCACTTATGAGGATTGTGGGAAGATAGTGACAGACTATCAGGCAGAGCTGAGTGCTCTCACAGAAACAATGGAGAAAGAACAAAAAGCTGTCTGAGGGACTGGCTTTGGGGGTCAGCAGACCAGGATAGTGTTACACAACTTGCAGGAGGGTGAGGGACAGAGAGATGAAGAAACCAAAATGACAAACATGAGTTACCAAGTGCCCACAGCAGCTGGGAAGGGCTCCACTTCTCCAACCCCAAGATATTAAGCTGGGGTAAAACCCCTGCCTTACTGTAGCCAACTAAGAGAAGAACAGACATCTTCCTTCCTGGCAGCTGTTTCAAGGGAAAAAGGAAGGGTAGTTGGGGTGCTTTTCTTCAGTGAATTTGGCCAGCAGAGCCCACTTTGAATCTCTGATCTGGAGATTCAACACAGGAACACAGGAAAGCCCAGACTGAAACACCTCCATGGAAAGATGCTTTAACTAGCACTACCTGCTGTCCAGCCTGGAACTGGCATGGACAAAAATTGTTCTCGTTCTCTGTATCCAACCCTTGGGAGAAAATCTGACCCCACTAGTGAGTCCCTCACCCAATTTTGAAACTGTATACTTGGTGCTGGAGTTTGTAGGTGTATGTCTAAGAGACTGGAGTCTTTGGGCTGTTCATGTGCCAGCTGAGCCCAGAACCTCAGCAGAGTTGCAACACCTACTCTCCAGCTCACTGGTCTCACCCAGGACAATAAGGAGATGAGAATTGACAACCATCATACCAAGGAATGAGAGAGGCAAAAACTGCAAGTAAGAGAGTCCCATCCTTTGGCTGTATGGGATCAAAACCTCCTCTCATTTAGGGGTAGAGTGGACATCACCATTCCCAGAATCCTCAGGATTGGGGAATGAACTATGAACTAGAGTGGACTTATTGGTAATCTACTATGAGCATATTGCGATTCTAGCATTGGAAGAAATTACAACATTGATGTGGAAGTAGTGACCACTGGAGGTTTTGGGGGCAGGTAGATGGAAAAACAGGTGTAATACAGGGCCTTTTTTGGACTTGGGAATCATCCTGAATAACATTGCAATGACAGATATAGGCCATTTTATATCATCTCACAACATGCAGAACCGTGTGTGAGAGGGTGTAGACTACAATGTGAACCATGTGTCCATGCTCAGTGGCAAACCCCCAAGATGCATTTATCAATTGCAATGAAAGTGCCACACTAATGAAGATGTTTATGCAGAAGGGTGTGCGAGGTGTGGAGAGTGGGGCATATGGAAATTCCTATGTTTTTTGTGTAACATTTATGTAATCTATCTTTTAAAAATTTTATTAAAAAAAGAAAATGATTAAAGAAATAAAGGATATTAAGAACACACTGGGAGATCATAAAGAATAATTTGAAAACTGCAAAGCAATGTAACAGACCTTATGGAAATGAAAGACACACTGGATGATATTAAAAATACATTAGAAACACATAAGAGCAGATTTGAATTGCTTGGGGTCCAAATTAGTGAATTTGAAGAGAGAATATCTGAAGTGGAAAGGACAGGAGAACAGAAAGTGAAGAGAATGGGAAAAAATGGAATGGAGTCTCAGGGAATTGAATGACAATGCAAAATGCACAAACATTCACATTATTTGTGTTCCAGAAGGAGAAGAGAATGGAAAAGGGGAAGAAAGAATATTTGAGGAAATAATGACTGAGAACTTCCCAACCTTTATGAAAGACATAAATATCAATATCCAAGAAGGACAACACACCCCAAACCGAATAAATCCTAATAGACATAACTCGAGACACCTACTATTCAGAATGACCAATATCAGAGAGGAAGAGAGTATCCTGAAAGCAGCAAGAAAAAAGCAAAGCATCATGTATAAGGGAAACTTGATAAGATTAAGTGCTGACCTCTCATCAGAAACCATGGAGGAGAGAAGAAAGTGGGATGATGTGTTTAAGGTACTGAAAGAGATAAACTGCCAGCCAAGAATTCTGTATCCAGGAAAACTGTCCTTCAAATAGGAGGGTGAGTTCAAAGTCTTCACAGACAAACAAAAACTGATACAATGTTACCAAAAGGCCAGATTTGCAAGAGATACTAAAGGGGGTGCTGCAGCCTAAAGGAAAACAACAAAGGTGAGAGATTTGGAGAAGAGTTTAGAAATGAAGATTATTAGGAAGGGTAAACTAAAGGATAAGAAGACAAACAATAGAACAATATGACAACAGAGGGCTGAAGGACAAAATGGATGAAGCAATTGAAAGTTTTCAAGTAGCATTTCACATCTATCCAATGAACCCTGAAATATGGAAAGAAGACCTTTCTTGGACAAGAACATTCCAGGAGTAGCAGAAAGTTGCACAGGGGATGAAAGAGTGAATCATCAGCAGAAGTAACAGATTTCTCACCAAATTCCAAACTATGACTTTGAAAGTAATGAGATTGTTGCTCTTTGTGCATCTCTTGCTGAGAAACTGAAGACAGCTTCAACAAATAAAACATTGGTTATTGTGTCCGCTTCTGGGGCTGTATAGACTGTAAGTGAGAAGGAAGATGGTGCTTCAACACCAGATGGTCCTGTTTTTATCAAAGCCTGATGACAGAAAATGCATAGCATGCATTTCCTAACTACTGTAGAGTAAGTTTGTCACAAAGCTTAAATGTTTTTAATATTCGTTTTGATTCAAAGTTGTGGTTTTGTTATATGTGGAAACTGAAAGTTCAGCAAAAATGCAAGCAAACGTGGACATTCTGAAGTTCCTCTTAATTTTGATTTCTGCTTAAGTTTTTGGCTTTAAAGAATTTATAACAATGATAGCTATTTCCTTTAGTATTTGTGAAATGTGAGGTAATGATAAATGTCACAATGATGGTTTTATTTTTTAGATTATTACTGTAGGTTGGTTAGTCCTTACCACAAGTATGTCATTTTCTTAATGTGAATTTTTTTAATGAGCAGATTTTACATATACATCATAATAAATTGTACTGCAACATTAAAAAAAATAAGGGATGATGTGGGAGAGGGAGGGGGCACATGAGAATCCCTCATACTTTTGATATAACTTTTCAGTAATCTAAAACATTTTTTAAAAGAAATTTTATTATTTAAAAAAAAATTACACTTGTGAGGGGTGCTACATTCCCCTAATAGATCCTGAACTCTTTCCAGATGAACATTCCATGGGGAAAAACAGTGATTATCATGATCTTATTAGCACATGATGTGGATCTTTTCATCTTTTCAGAGAAGAGGGCATCTTTATACAGCTGAGCACCTAATGATTCACACAATCCAGATAAAATAGATGTGATTTGATGAAAGCGGAGTGTCACAAAAATTTGAGAAAAAGTAGTTCCTGATGTGATTAAAACTGAAGGCATGGCCAATGAATGTGAGTGGAGATGACTAATTAAATGGAGTCCTATAAAATAAGCTGCTTTGCATACCTTTATGAAAGTATCTTTTAAAATGAAAAAAAAAAGGAGTGGGGGTGAACAGTGAACAGAAAAAGAAGCTTTATGTATCAGAACTCTGGACTGTGGGGCCAGGATTTACACCTTTACACAAGGTGCCTAACTGGGAAAAGTGGCTTAATGAGAATGCTAAGAGAAGAGGAAGAGAACTGCCAAATGTAGCCTTCTGAGATGTGGGTAAGAGGGTGTCTGAACCATAAAAACTACATTACTTCAGATGTGATAATGCACATGATACCATTTTGTAAGTGTTAAAGGACTGGAAAAATACAATGGTTAGATATTACAAATTCATAGCATTTGCTGAGCAATTCTGGTTGAATTAGGCATTCTGAATATTATCTTGCTTAATGCCCATAAGAAATATAGGAGGTATATATTATTTTTCTGGTCTCACAGATGAGGGAATTGAGATGAAAGCAGCTAAAAACATAAAAAACTGGTAAGTGGCCAACTCATACGTGATCTTAAATTCCATGACTTACTGACCTCCCAGTTTTAGAGAATTGTGGGTTTCAATGAGAGCTTAAGTGACAAAGGGACAGGTCCCATTCTTTCTTGCACCCAGATCACTGTGATGTACAGGCTGCCTAGAGCTCCCTATCCCCCTGTTCTTTCCTACCTTGTGAAGGTGACCATTGGTTTCCAGGATCAGTACTGGCTGTGAAGCTCCAGATGGTGGAGAAAGGGCTGAATCTAGGTCTGTTATCACCACTCTCCCAGTGGTGCTTCAGCTGCAATTGGAGGTAGTTGTTCACCAGAGGGCTTGGCATCAGCTGCAGCTGCATAGCTTGCTTGTATGACATGGAGTGGCTCATGTCTCAAACCAGGAGACCTGTGTAACAGGCATCACAGTTGGGAGCTGAAAGCAGAAGAGGGGTTCAGAATGAACAGTCTAAGTTCTTTCTCTGATAAACACCATCCAGAACACCCTTCTTAGTGTTCCTTCCTGACTGTGACAGCACCCTGATCCTGGTGACCTAGGCAACAAATACAGGCATCACTGTGTGAAGATGTCACCTTTCATCTGGTGCCTGGGGATGCTGAGATGAATGGTGCTCAGGTGGAATAGAGCTATATAGACAATCACCTACTTGAGTCTAGAGGGCCTTGATTTGCAGATGAAGACACCTATTTTTCTGTCATTATGAAACCTAGGCTACTACTCTAGAGAGAATGTTCTAGGTGGGGTGCAAGGGATGGAAGAGAAGGAGTTGTGGATTTCTACCTAGATGAATAAAAGCAAAGGGAAAGAAGAAGTTGGACTTCTAGATGTATTTTTTAATTAAAGGAATAATGGGAGATGGTACCCGGCACCTCGTAAGAGTGAGGTAGGCACTCAATGACTGAACCACTCCTGCTCCACCCTCCAGGCTTTCTAAATGCTTGAAAATTGAATTGGGTGACTCTAGATCATATTATATGATTTTTTCAGGGTTTTGGAACCTTTAGAACTTCCACTTTTTTTGTGAAACTTGTGATCCCCCTCCCACTACCCCCATACACACTTTCATTTGCTGCATGAGGATTCTGGCCTTGTGAAAAATGCATTATGGGTCCGAGTTCCTTATTGGGTACTTAGGGGCCATATGCAATTCTGAAGCAGAATCTGTGGTTCATTACACCGGTTAACAGAAAGCTCAATCTTTATGGTACACAAACCTCCAGTGGGTTCTTGAGAAGTACCCCCTAATTAACCATATTTATACTTCTACAGAAAAATGAATACACAGTCCCAGAAAGTTGAACAAATAGCCTCACATAACATCAGGTTAGGTTCACAGGGAGACTGGTCCCAAGGGAGTGTATGCCATTGGCATAATAGGGTACTTCTCTCCTCCAGTCCACAACTCCCATTCTCATGAAGATGTGTTGAATGCTTTCTTAGAATTGTCTGTTATGATTTCATCTTCCTGGTAGCACCTTACATCACACTCTCATCATTGATGCCTGTATTCATTCAATATCCTTCTTTTCAGAACCTACCCTTGTAACACTATCAAATATCTCAACACCCTTATTACCCTAAGGTCTGGTTCTCATCATGTTACTATGCTAATTCTGAAAGCTCACCTCTACTGCCTGCTATGCAAACTCAAAACTCTCCATGTTTCCTTTATTGTTCTTCCAAACTCTGACCACACTTTTCTTAATCAAAATCACTTCCCATGACTCCTGTATACAAACCCTCCTCTATTATCACTGCACTCTGTCTTCTAGCTTCCCTTTCTTTGTATATAAGCTCTTCTCTTGACTTGCTATGCCCTCCATATTTCCTCAAGGCACTGTTTATTAAGTCTTTTTCCTCAGCAAGTTAGTATCCTTGGAAAGCTTTTATGATAATGCATATTGAGCTGAATAGTATCACATATTAAAAGAACAAACCTATTGGGTGCAGGACTTGCTAAACACAGAACAGATGACCTTAAAATTGGAAAGATGGAGAGGTACCACTATTGCAAGAATCAATTCCCCACCTGATTTTTAGGGGAGTTGATGCCAGGTTCAAACTCTGCCCCAGCAGAAATCATGGTGTTTCTAGGTTTAGATGAGGATATACACAGAGAATAGAATGATGGGTGCAATCTACAAACCCACAAATAGGAATGAATCCTTCATAGTCCATAGAGGAAAAGATCCTTGCCCATTCATAAAAGTGGTGGGGTGCCAGGGCCCTGGTTCTGCCTTCAGGGAACACTGACAAAACCAGCAATGATAGTGGTGCTTATTTACTGGGACTCAGACAGTTGTTTAGCCAGGACAGGTGAACTGAGTAAATAAATACTGGGGTTCAGAGCCAAGTACACATGGAACCATCTCCAGACATATAGATAAAGACTATCAATCTCCTTGGAGGACCAAAAATGCTGTCCAGAAAAATTTGTAAGAAAATTGAAAAAGAGATGAGAGGTCCTGGCTTAAAGAAGATCGTCAGATAGATGCTACTGCTTACATGCTGTGATGGTACCAAAGAATTTGTAAGGGAGTTCTCACCTCCCTTTTTCTCTCTGGCATTCATTGGTTCCAACACCATGAATTTACAAGACAGCACCAGGGTGACAAAGAAATTGCTAGAGAAGTCAGAAGAGAGCAAAGCTACCAGACCCACCTGATGCTTGTGCTTAAAAGTAATGGAGCCTGATTCATACCAAGATGGGAATAAAGAGCTGGCTGCCAAAGATAATATAACTCATCCTAGACAAAGGTGGTGAGCACAGGGAATGGGGAAACTGCCTGGGAGACCAATTGGCAACTTGTTCTCTACAATGGGAATACTCACTGGCTGCACTCAGAGAAGAGCAGACTTTTTGTTCATCAGACATGAAGGTGGTGCTGCTGGGAGGCTGGTGGGGGCCAGGAAGCTCATGGCAATGGAAATGAGTCAAATAGTGTTCATCGTTTGTGTCCTGTTCAGTTTCATTCATTCCCTCCTCCTCTTGTTGCTCCATAAAAACCTGGTGGGGTGTGGCCTAGAGAAAATTAAACCAAGAGGAGCTGAAAACCACAACACCCCACTGGCCATGAATGGAAGCCTAAGGCAGGGTCACAGAAGGCAAAAGGAAAAAGAATTACTTTAAAACTGGGGCTGATTGCTGTGGGGAGAGGAGAGAGTGAACAATTGACCACATTGACGCAACTATCCCTCCACGTATGCTAGACTCATGACAGACAGCACGCATGGAAAGCCAGAAAAGTGGCTTCAAACCTTATGCATGAATTTCTCTTAATTTTCTATGGGATGGCCCAGTAAATACAGCTTCCAGATGTCTTGTAGACTCCCAGTGACCTTGTGCATTTTAGTTCTTTCATTCAATACTGTGACAATATATGATTTTTTTCTAGTTGCTATGAAATAACTGCTAACAAGCTAAGGTCAAAAGGCATCTCATCCTAGTATTATCATAAACTGAAAGAAGAGATGATTTGTAGAATTCAGGAAAACCCTGAGATATTTTAGTTCCCCTACAGTCAGAATGACTCTGGGCTGGTACACTTGAGAAATTAATAGGAAGCATAAACAAATGGACAATCTTCAGAGAAATCAGAAAACATTCTTACTATGGACACTTCATGATTGGCACAATGGGTGAAATAGACATAATCATCTGATTCTGTTCTCCCTGGAGCTAAGGTCTCTAAATGACATCATTACATAAACAGCCTGTGATTATCGTCATTACCTGGGGTCCATGGACTCTTGTTCTTTTTCATCCTTATGATTGCTCTGATTTTCTGCAAATAAATTTGAATAGGTATAGTTGTGAAAAGCAATTCCTTCTTTATACATTACAAATACAGACCACATCCAAATACTGGAAAGTAAGTATTCTGGTGTGAGAACAGGTGATGGTGAGAGGAATATTCTAGGAGGACTCAGGTTTTATCTTGCAAGACATGGACAGATTTACTTTTCTCTGCCCTGACTCTGTGGAAATATGGAAACATCTTTTTCCTCAGGGATTTTGAAGAAATTGCCCATTTGCTTTCTTGAGGTGTGGCTGGCGGAGTCAGCATCTGCCACATGACACACCTTGGTTTGTTCCTGGTTTAGATGAGAATATGCACTGAGACTTGACTTATGGATGCAGTCTATAACTCTTCAATTGGAAAGAACACTTTGTGCCCCATAGAGGACAGGGTCCTTGGCCATGCATGGGGGTGGGTGTGCAAGGGAATGCTACTGCCACAGCCCATGCTCATGCTATTCATGGTCTGGCAGTCAGATAACTTTTCTCCAAGGACAAACCAACTTAGTAAATTTGAACAGGGACAGTCACATTAAGCAGTGACTTTTTTATATATTATAAATCTAGGGTATGATGTAAATACATGGTGTAAGGAATCTTGGTCTGAGTATAGGAGATTGTGAAAGGAATACTCCAGGAAAACTCAAGTTGTATCTTGTGACATATGACCAGCTCTGCTTTCCCGAGCTATCCGGCAGACTGTCCATGGAATGGAAGATCCTCAATGTCTTCATCCCAGATTCTGGGCAAAGAGTTAAACATCCATTTTTTTTCCCCCAGAGATCATGAGGAACTTGACTTTGTGCTTTCTAGGTGTTTTGCTGCAAGATGACTCACTTCCCTCTAAACCTTGGGGACTTCATGGAGACCTACAAATCTGCTTCTACTTTGTTAACATGTGAAATTCACTATGCAGATTGTTTCAGTATAAACCATCATGTACATAAACTAACCCAAAACAGAGTGTCTTTAAACTTTTCTAAAGTGAATTCATGAATATTACATTTTTGATGCTACCAAAAGTATTTAACACACAATTTGAACTGTATTACAGATGAGGAAACTCAAATCCATGAGGAAATATCAACCTCTGGTGCACAATTAGAATGGATGTGGAAACTGATATTTACTGCAGGGCTTGTTTCAATTTTATGAGCTACCTCCTCTCACATCCTTATTTTTGTCCATTAAACCTCTCTGGTTGCTTCCTACCTCCCAAAAGGTCATGTTCTATCCAGGGCAAAGGAGACATATGTAACACTGTGACCTCCAGCCAGTGGGTTTCTTGCCTGTGCTCTGACCCAGGCAATCCTGATTGATTTGTGGCCACAAATGGGCCCTGTAAAGGCAGACAGCAGATACCAAAGTCATTTATGGAGGTGGGGAGGTGTGGCCTTCTTTTGACTCTGGAAATTTGAGCAGCTAACTGTTCTCAGGGCCGGTGGCCTACTTACCTGACTGGAACTCCTGGTAAAGGCACTCTGCTAGCTTGCATCCTTGATCTAGTTTCTCTCAAAAGCTCAACCATTGGGAGCTGTCAGGTTCATTGTGGCTGAGTAGGTCTCTGAAGAGCCAACTGAGCATGTAAGAGCCATCTCTCCGTACTTGCAGTTTCTGCCTTATCTGTATCGGCTCTTGTGGTTGCACATGAATTGGGGAAACATATTTCCTATGATGCGATACAAGAGAAAATTTAAGAATGCAAAAAGGTGAATAACTTTGGGGTTTTTTGTTTGTTTTTTGTTGTTGTTTTTCAGGCAATACTGGGGATCAAACCCAGGAACTCATATTTGAGAAGTAGGCACTCAGCTACTTGAGCTACATCTACTCCCCTGAATGACTGGTTTTATGGATTTAAAAGACTTCTCTGAGAATATCCCAAAACTTTCCCCCAAAATTCTGTCTCATGTTTGGTGAACAGCCTGTTGCAAAGAGAATGGGAAAAAAAATTTTTTAAGAAGGCCTTCTCCTTATCAGAAACATCTCCTGAAAGTTGCCTTATATTCTGCCCTGCTTTAATCTTCTGAAGACAAAACAAGGTGGTTCCTGACACTGCTTCATAAAGATGCTCCTTCAGGTCCCCTCTCCTCAGTGCACACCCATTTCCTGATGTGACCCAGAGTGTCCTACACTGAGAGGGGGCAGAGGGTTAGACAGAAGTGTGGGAGAGGGACAGCTGGTGTGAGCTGAAAAGATGAAAAACAAAAGAAATGGTTGAGAAGAAAACATTGTGTTCAATGTAAGGAAGACAAGCCATAGTCAGTCAGAAGTAGAGTAAGAGAAAAGGAGGCTCTGAGTAACAAATGGAGTCCTTAATTTACCATAAGGTTGTTCTTTAATTTTTTGATAAATAACTGTCCAACCTGTACTTGGCTTGTACATTTCTGTCCTTCCCGTAGCCCAAATTTGCTTTTATTTCTTCCAGCTGAGCTCCCCATAGCAGTGCTTTATCCAGCTTCAGTCCTTACCCAAGACTCACAGCCAGTCTGGGGTTCACTGCCAGCTCCCCCTCCTCAACCTGCAGCCTCTCCCCCAGCACGAATTCCAGGATGCATTTATATTCTACTGTCTCTGAGAAAAGAAGGACATGACTGCCTCAGTGGAAGCTGGACATGCTGCCTTCAAGGGAGGAGGCAGAGTCCATCCCCAGGCCAAAATTAATCCAAGTGCAAGGCTCAACGCTGGGATTTCCATATCTTTATTCCTCAGTCTCCCACTACATGGCATGAATCCTTTCCATTTTAGAGATGAGAAAAGAAAAGCTAGCACCTAGGCAGGTAAAGTACCTTGAAAACAATGATTCACCTGCAATTAATTAAGCCAAATTCATATTCCCTCAGGTCTGATGACAAATCCTGGACCTCTTTACCAAGACTCATTGCCTCTTAGAGTAAAGCACTAAGCAGAGAGCTAAAGTAGAGATTTGTGGCATACTGCGAAGGCCCCAAAGACTGTTGGTTTCCTTCTACTGGGAGTTTCAAGAATTTCAAATATTACACAGATAATAGAGATTTCTAGAAACAACTAAGTAAACTATAAGGCTCAAAGCCCATAAGTATGTAAAACAAATGGGTCCAAACACTATGATGTTTGCTTTAAATTGAAAGTAGAAGAAAGAAGTAATAAAGTGTTATGCATCATTCCTGGCACTGATGTAAGAGCTTTACAAATTTTAATCTCTTTGTTTAAAAAAATTTAATGAAGTAGGCACTACCATATGACCATTTTAACAGGTTGGAAACTCAGGGGCACAGAAGACAACTTGGATTTGAACCCAGGAACTCTGGCCCCAAACTCCATGCTCTTCTTCACTGTACTGTTATCTTCACAAACAGTTCATGGCTGATAAGTTTCTTCTTCAACTTCATTTTTTCTCCATCATTTATGTTATGATAATAAGAGAAGATATTAATAAAACTTAGTTTATCCATTCCTCAAAGCATTCCACTTAGTAGCATGCTTTAACTTTTACTTTTCTGAATGTCAGTCATTTTCAATAAAGCAAATCCCCTCTATTGGTTTTTTCAAAAATAATAGTGGGAAAATGAAGCCAATTCAGGTTCACAGTTGACAAGAGGCCTTCTATTCATTCTGTTGTGTATGTCTCCCATTTCCCATGATCCCTTCAGTCCAATGGGTTTCCAAATGTGAAAGATGAATTTGGGGAATGAAGTGGCTTTCCCATACAACATGACCTGGGTTTATCTGGGTTTGGTGGTCTCCTCCACTGAGCCTTCTTCTCACCTTGCCCACATGTCTCCTAGCTCAGATGCTGAAGGCCCACATGGAGCTCCTGGACACTCTGAGGCATGGAGGCTCACCAGCTCAGGGAGAGGCAGACAAGAAGTAACAGATACTCTGATTCTCCCAGATAAACTCATAACCTCATCACAGAGTGGCAAAACACTTCCTTGGATTCAAGTGGAAGGAGACACTGCCCATGGAAGCAAGACTTCCTTCTCACCATGCAGATATGACTAGAAGTTCCCTGAGGAGCAGACTGGTCCTCAAGCTCCTTCAAGGCAGGCATGGTGTACTATTGTGACATTTCCCCCAGGATAACTAATACAGTGCTTGGCCAATTTGGCCACAATAGAAGGATCAGTTGATAGAAGCTGATGGTTCCAGTATCTGATCCAACAGAGGTTGCTAGAGAAATAGTGTAGCCCATTCCTAAGAGAAACAACAGTTTTGTGCCTACTCTGAGAACTCATAAAGTGGGATTTGAACTCTTATTCTACTTTCACTCTCACTGCCAACTTGTAAAATTTCTTTTACTTCCCTGTGCCTCAGGTTTTCCCTCATCTGCAATTTGAGAGAAAAATACCTATTATTTTGACCCCAAGATTGTGGCCTGGATGAAATTCATTTTGACGTAGGGGAGAGAAGAATAAAATATTGAGGGTCTTTATTTCATCAGAGGGAAGACAAAAAAATCAGTCATCAGCTGGGGTGTCTGTGACCCTGTAGGACTTACTGTACTTCTGTAGCTGGTTGGCTAGGGAGTATGCAGTCATCTCAGATATAAGGAATTTCTCTTTGAGGTTTCTGAATTCCTGTTTGCTTTTGGCAAGCTGGGAGTGCAACTCTTGGTTGATTTCCTGGATGCTCATTTCTGTCCTGGGAGCTCAGGAAATGCTGAGAGAGACTACCATGCTGAAGCAGGTGGCGGAAGAGTGGAGGCCAAGACTGGGGAGAAGACACCCAAGCACATGATGGATTAAAAACAAGTGAAATTGAGTGTGTTGAATCTGAAACAAGAAATGAGGATACTGAAATTCTTAACTTACTGTTAGGAAAACTTTGATCAACACTCCACAGCTCTTGAGGGTCATTAACCACACAAAACAAGTTCCAGATGCCAGAGCACAGAGCCTTAGGCACTGCCTGGGGCTCAGCCTACAACAGGAGTACTGGAGGGAAGGCCCAGCAGGCTAGGTAACTGCCTGCAGTCTCAACAGAATTAGAAGGTGGGGGGTGTCAGGGAATGTTGGGAGCCTCTGCCTTCCAGTTGCCTAGGCCATGCTGATACACAAGGCTACCTGGTTTCCTCTGAAGGCCACCGCCCATGGGGTTCACCTCCTCATCAGCCACTCTCAGTATATGTGTGGCTTGAGCGATAACACACACCTGACTCCAAAAAATCTAAGCATTTCTCATTATTTATTCTTGTATAGGTATAAGAATATCAAGACAGTAATCACTCCCCACATCATTTTCTTTAGGGCTTCCCCAAAGTCATGCTACCTTCTTCTTAAATTAAAATAGATCTTAAGGCATATCTGTGGTGAAAATGGAAAACTTTTAGACTAACAATGTTCTTCTCTGGGTCTTCTCTATTTTACATATCTTCTAAAAAGTATAGAAAAAATAGCAATATATAATAAGTGAATGAATACTTCTAAAAATGCTTTCTTCCTATATCTTATTTTTCTGTATCCCAATATCATGTTTGTTTCTTTTCTAACTATGCAAACCCAGCTGGCTTTTCATTAAATGCCACTTAATATTGTCAGCTTACCACCTAACCCTAAGCTCATTCTTTCTGAGTGGGATCCTTTGATTTTTAAAGTCACTAAACATTACATTTTGTACTCTTCACTTCTGGATTTCATTCAAGCCCCACAAGAGCTGTTTACAAGTTTTTCAAGTGATTAAAATAGTCCATCTCTCCTTAAATAATTGTAAACCTCATGCTAATTTTTATGTTTGTTTTTAGTATAGTTAGTATATTGAATAAAACAGGGCTCAAGAACAAGTATAAGTAATATTTCTTGGTAGGGTGTTTGAGTTGGCCTAAAACCAGAACATGGTAAGATCAAGTCATGGTTCTGGGGTGGTTGTGATCCACAGGGTACATAAACTACAGGGATTAGTGGCATAGAAGGTTGAGGAGAGGCAGGCAGTCAGGGGATGGTGATCCCCTGGATCACTCTTCAGTGTATCTCTCCCCCCTCACTTTCTAAGCATCCATTTCCACCTGGATTTTGTGAGCCTGGTTCATGGATGACTCCTCTTCAGTTCAGCTGCTGGTTTTGCCTGAGTTGAAGGTGACATGGGTGTGACCCTAAGCCACCAAGCAGTCATGAAAAAGGAAAGGAAGGAGAACTGCCTCAACTACTTCCTTTCCTCCCCACCTTTTTTTAATAGGAGGTACCAGGCATTGATCCCAGAACCTTGTACATGGGAAGCCAGCATTCAACCCCTGAGCTATATCCTCTTCCCAATGAGAGTTAGTTTTTCCATTTCTTTGTTTGTTTTTAGGAGGTGCTGGGGATTGAACCCAGGTCCTTGTATATGGGAAGCAGGTGCTCAACCACTTGAAATACTTCTGCTCCCCACTCCCCACCCCTGCCTATTAATACACATCTGTGTAGTTTCCAGGTTTGGGTGATTATAAATAAAACTACTGAGAAACATTAAGGGACAGCTTGTTGTGTGGATATATTTTGTGAACACTGAAACTCAGGTGACTGGTCGTATCACTGGTGTATGTTTACATTTTTAACAACTTTATCTTTTCGTGTGTTTGTAACATTTTTCATTATCTCAAGTGGATGAGATTTCCTGTTGCTTTAAAACCTCCCTGACATGGTAATTTTAGTCATTCAGTTTTAGTTGTACTAATGGATTGTAATGGCATTTCACTTCAGTATTAATTTATTTTCCTCATGACTAATGCATTGAACATTTATTCAAGTGCCATTGGCCCTTCACATATATTCTTTGTAAAGACCTGTTTAAGTCTTTTGACCAATTATTTTATTGCATTGTCTTGACAGGCTTCATGACATATTCTACAAATAGTTTCTTGGAGATAAATATAATATTTTTTTTTCTATTTCATGGCTTCCTTTTATTTTCTGTTACTGGTGTATTCTTTTGATATAAACATGTGTGTGTGTGTGTGTATGTGTGATATTTTATGGAAGAAATCATTGCCTAACGTAATGTTGAAAAATTTCAATGTTTTCTTTTGGGAATTTTTTATAGTTGTAGCTTTTCCATTTCTGCTATAATCCATGTTTAGTAAATTTTGTGTATGTGGTGAGAAAAGGGTCGATATTTTTAGTATAACATTTAGGTTTCCTATTCACATTTGCTGAAAAGAACGAACATTTTCCATTGAATTGCATTGGTACATTTGGTGAAAAGCAATTGACCATGTTTGTCTGTCTATGTCTGGACCTCTCTGTTCCATTCATCTGTTTGCTACTGTTTGTTTCTTAAGACAATAGCATACTATCTTGATTTCTCTAGCTTTTTGAAAATTCTGACATTTGGTAGTGCTTCTTTTTAATGAAAAATCTTCAATTTCTCAAATGCTGTTTTGCATTTATTGAGATGATCATGTGGTTTTTCTCCTTTATCCTGCTAACATGAAAAATTGTATCACTGATAATTTTGAACATATAAAAGAATATTAGTTTAATTTCAGGTTATAAAACAATTTTTTGCTTTAAAACTATTTTATTAGTTATATAGGGGTCTAACTGACACACAATAAAGTACTCACAGTTGATGTGCAAAATTTAAGAAGTTTTAACACATATTTATTTATATACATCCACCATCAAGACAGTTGGGGTACATCTATACCCCCCAAAAGTTTCTTCATATGCCTTAGAAACCCTCTTCACACCTTTTCCCCAAAAGCAAGCAGTCACTCTCACAATAGATTCACTTTCTATAAATGCAGTCTTTCACTCTTCACATTACTTTGTTTTAGATTTTTTTCACTCCTAATTATTATGCAATTCATCCATGTTTTTGTTGGTTCCCTCTTTTATTATCAGTGAGGGGTATCCATGATATAGGGATATCAGAAATTTTTTCATTCAAATGTTGGTGGATCTGGGTGATTTTGTGTATTAAATATGAACTTCTATAAACCATTTTGCATGGATATATGCTTTCTTTTCACTGGATGGAATGGCTTTATCATATATTAGGTGTATATTTAACTTTAAAGATTGTCACACTGTGTTCTGAAGTGTTTGTATAGTTTTACTTTCCCATTAGCAAGGTAAAAGTTCTAGTTCACTCATATCCTTTCCAATACTTGGTGTGATCAATTTTCTAGTTTGAGATATTTTTAACAGTAGGTAGTATTATCTCCTGGAAGTTTAAATTTGCATTTACTTGGTGATTAATGTGGAGTATCTTCTTTTTGAAGTGTTTCTACACATCTTTTTTTGTTATTTATTTATTTTCTGGAGGAAAAAAAAACCCCAGGCTTTAACATTTGAAAATTACTTCACCTTAGAAACATCTAATTGTCAAAGAGAATAGAATGATTTGCTTTGTTGTTACTTGTATATGAATGAATAATGGAGATCTTAAAAATAATAGCTCTCAAGGTACTAGCATTCATTTTTTAATATATTTTTTATTAGAGAATTGTGAGCTTACAAAAAAATCATGCATACTGTGCAGAATTCTGATGCATCATCCCTCCACCAACACCTTGCATTTTTGTGGAAAATTTGTTCCAGATTATGAAAGAACATCATCAAAATATTACTACTTACTACAGGCTGTAGCTTACATTTGGTATATTTTTCCATAAACCTCCCAAATATTAACACCATGTATTAGTATTGTACATGTTATATAGTTCATGAGAGAATGCTCTCATATTTCTACAAATCTTTTATCCATTTAAAAAAATTTTTGAGTGTGTCCTTACTGAGTTTTCAGAGCCCTTTATATGTTCTAGATAAGAGTACTTTATCAGCAGTTCCTTCTGCAGACCTCAGCAGTCAACACTGCCAAACTGAGCCACCATGGAACCAAGGAGTAGATTATAACCAGAAAGGCTGAAATCTGGCTGATGTTCAGAGTTATTGGAACGAGATAAGCCATCCAGCTGTTGGAAATTACCAGGAGGACCAGGAAAACCACTGAGGTGATCCCCCAGGCAGGATTCACTACTTCCTCCTATCAACCCTCCCTCATTACATTTCTGAGTTACTGTTTACTAGGCTGAGAACCCCGTGGGATGGTCAAGTTCATGGGTAACTGGGCTAGTCATGCTGTCCAGCAGTTTGGTCAAGGAAGCACTGGCCTGATTGTTACTTGGAGGGTACTTTGCAGGTTTTAATCTTTAGTCAGATGTTTATATCTGTGGTTGATTATATATACAATCAACGAAGGAGATTGCCTTCAGGAATGAGAAAATCTCAACCAACCCAGTGAAGTCCTTAAAGGGAGAACTGATGATTTCACCAGTTAGGAAAGAAGAATTTCTATCTCTACTTCAGCCAGCCAGCTTATGAGGAATTCATGAAAACCTAGGTTGGTGTTCTCACTTGTGGCCTATCCTACAGAATTGGGACTTGACAATCCCCAGGGTCACACGAGCCAATTCCTATAACATCTCTTAATATTTATATACATCCTGTTGGTTCTGTTTCTCTGCTGAAACCTGACTGATATGGCCCATAAGCTTGGATAATATTATATACATCTCTGTATCCATCGGTCCAGCACAAAGCCAAACACTGAGGAGCCCCACAGTAAAGTTTCTTCATGGATTGAAAAGGAAAGTAGCTGCAAACCTCAAATGATCTCACCTACATTCCTGTCCCAAGCATCCTCTCAGGGATGCTCTATGTTCTCCAAAGGGTATCAAATCTGCAGTCCACATCCCTTTACCATGTGCAACCTATGACCAGTCACCAGGAAAGCCCTGATGAAAATGGGACTGTTTCAAGGATTCCACCCAATACACCTCTCAATAGGAACAAATGTCATTGGCCATCTACCCCTCCTCTGAGCTGCCACAATACCAGATATAGGAGAGCTACCACAATGTGTTGAAACATTGTTTTTCATCTCACTGCTTTAAGATCCTCTAGGCACTCTTAATGATATATGCCTCCAAGTGTTTAGCACAGTGGAAGGAAAACCAAGCCTCAGAAATTATTGAGATATTGTGTATAAAGCCCATTTCAACTGTTAGTGCTGGGGATTATTATATCACTGCTTCAGATGCAAGGACCCCCTTACTCTGGCCTCTCCAGAATTCAAGGAAAAACTGTTTAAGTTAAGACTGGGGCCATCTCCAACACTTTTGCAAATATTGTTTACTTCAGCTAAGGTCATACCTACTTGGATGGTATCCACTGTGAGGGCAGCCATAAGGGAAAGGCTGTGAGTCAGGGACAGGTCTAATGGTCACATCCATCTCCTCTTGAAATTGATGTTTCCCAGCAGTATAAACCAGCCCTCAGTACATCCTCTGAATTTCCTTGACCAGATAAGCAAGTTCTCAGCTAAGTAAAGGGATTCTTCCAGTGCTCATGAGGCAGATAGGGCTGTTCTTGACAGGTGGGATGATATCATGGGCAGTCTTCAATTTTCCTGTAAGTTTGAGAACCCAGTTTGCAGACTGTCCTTATTCTTACCGACTATGTTTACCATATGCTCATGTCTTTTGGGCCACTATTACCTCATCCTTCTTTGGAGTATTCTTATTCTCCAATCCTACTGACATTCTTTCTTCCACCTGCTTCCTCAGCTCTGTGTTACTGCATCTTGAACTCAGGTAGTTTCCTGTAAGAAATATGGACAGCAGAGACCAAGTCAGATCTTAGCTGCAGTTCCCAGGACACTGTAAACACACATCTCAATCCCTCAGTGCTTGAAAAACACTGAGCAGGAAGGCCCCTGAGAAAGAAAACAGGAACCTGAACTTACTGATGAGGAAACTGAGGCCCAGAAAGAATAAGGGAATTTTTGGAATCCCCACATTCCTGGATGGAGGCAGAGCTCCCATCTATAGCCTTCACCTCATGTTTCCCTGTCCAGAGCACACTAACAAATGCTCCAGGTCTATAGATCTGAATTTCAGTCACCTTGGAACAAATATGAGTATTTCCACAGTCAAAACAGAAATGCCAGAGAGGCCTTTCCTGGGACAAATGTATCACAATTCTATAGTCCTATTATTTATATTCAGTTGGTGTTCAATCACTGGCTGATAGAAGGGAATCAGGGAACTCATAAGTATTCAATAATGCTCACCACAGCAAAGATGAAGAAGTATTTATGTGGTTACATGAAAAATATCTGCTTTTTGTGCCAGAAGCCAGTCTTCCCGAGAGCAGGGGCCCTGTCTGTCTTGTACACCCAATATCACTGACACATAAAACCACCAGTAAATACTTTTGCAATTAATAAATATAAGTCAATAGGATTACCACTTTTCACCAATGCCCTCTATTCCCAACCATAACACTAACAAATCCTGTCCTTGGTCAGAGTTGAAGAAATAAAAGCACAGTCTTTAGGAAAGGAAATCAAGATACAAATATGAGCTTCACAATGCAGCAAGTATAAATAAGGAGACAATTTCCTTACCATGTTTGACTCTTATTCTCTTCACATATAAAATATAGATGACAGCATTAAGCACTAGAACACTAAGTGATTAAGTAAAATACTAGGCAGGAGGAAGTTCACCTAATTCCAGAGTAATAGCTGCAAAGCTAAAGAACAATCACATTGGTGTCACTGGGGTGCTTGTTTCTAGGCCTTTAGCTTTCCATTTTCTTTCTTGTTTTTGCCTCTGCTGTAATTGCTGGGGGATCTGGGAGCTCATACGGACACTTCTGCTGCAGGACCCTTGATATTTTCTTCTCTTGATGAAGAAAGAGAAGGAAGAGATTGGTTCTGGGTATCTTTTGCCCTACACATTCTCATAATCCACCTAGTCTTGCAGAAAGAATTCATAACTGATAGAAGTCAGATCAATTCAGATGATCCCAGAAGACTGTGAGATCACAAGCCTCTATTAGGAACTAGTCACAACCATACATCATTGTCAGACCTATTTGTGTTGGAAAGACACATTGACAAAATATAAGGAGGATGGGGGTATGGGAAATAAGATGAAGATTCAGAGGAGTGTGTGAAGAAAAAAATAATTAGATGAAAACAAATGGAGATGGTGATGGACAACAGCCATCCCAGGAAAGGGAGAGAGTCTGCAGCTGCAGGCAGGATAATCCCATCCATCTTCCCCAGGGGATATAAGCCCCCTCTCAATTGGAGTGGAGTGGACATCACCATCCCAGACTCCTCAGGATGAGGGGAAGAGCTATGGACTAGAGTGGACTTAATTGTATTCTACTATAGACATATTGTGATTCAAGCAAGGAAAAAATTACAACACTGATGTGGAGGCAGTGGCCACTGGAGGCTCTTGGGGCAGGGAGAGGGAAAAGCAGTTGCAATATGGGGGCTTTTTCGGGACTTTGGAATTGTCCTGGGTGACATTGCAATGACATATGGGCCATTTTATATCATCATATAACATGCAGAACTGTGTGGGACAGTGTGGTCTACAATGTGAGCTATGGTCCATGCTTAATGGCAAAGCCCCAGGATGTGTTTATCAATTGTAATGAATGTACCACACTAAAGAAGGATGTTTATGTGGGAGGGTGTGGAAGGAGTGGGGAGGGGGGCATATGGGAATCCCTATATTTTTGTGTAACATTTATGTAATCAAGTTATCCTTTAAAAAATAAAAAATTATATATTAAAACAAACAAACAAAAAACAAATGGGAAGCCATGAGCCAGAGGCAGATCACTATGTCACAGAGGATTATTCCCAGCCTGTTGGGGATTGAATCATGTCCCCCACAAAAAGCATGTTCAGGTCCCAAACACTGGTCCTGTGGCTGTGAACTGAATTGTAAATAGGACCCTTGAAGATGTCATTCGTTAAAATTGTGCCCAAATTGATGAGAGTGGGCCTTAATCCCATATGGTTGAAGCCCTTTCCAAGCAAAGGAAATTGGGCACAAAGGAGAAGGTACAGGGAGCAGCCAGAAGCTGGAAGTCAATGGAATCCAGAAGAGGAAGGAGAAGGTTCCACCACATACACAGATGTGATGGAAAAGCCAAGGAACCTCAATGATTGTCAGTCAGTGAGAAGATAGCAATCCTGCAGGAAGCAAGAATTCTCACCTCTGAACCAGTGAGCCAATAAATTCCCATTCTTTAAGCCAATCCATGGTATGATATTTAATTTAGCAGCCTGGAAACTAAAAGAGATTTTGGTACTAGAAAGTGGGGTGATGCTATATGCAAAATACCTAAAAAGGTGAAAACAGCTTTGGAAATGGGTAATGGATAGAGGATAGAAGATTAATGAGGTGCTTGATAGAAAAAGCCTAGATTGCTTTGAAGAGACTCTTGATAGAAATGTAGACATTAAAGTTACTTCTGGTGAAGCCTTAGAAGAAAGTGGTGAATGTGTTATTGGAAACTGTAGAAAAGGCAATCTTTATTTAAAAGTGGCCAAGAACTCAGAAAAATTGTGTTCTGATGTTAGATGGAAGGGACAACTTTAAAGCAATGAACTAGGATATTTAGCTGAGGATTCTAAGCTAAGTTTGTTAGGTGTAGCCTGGTTTCTCTTTGCAGTTTATAGTGAAATGAGAGAGGAAAGGGATAACTCAGGACTGAAATGTTAAGCATAAAAAACTAGCAATTGATGACTTGGAAAATTCTCACACTATCCAGATAGTGTGCTCTGAGATTAGGGCTTAGAAGCATTGCTATCAGGGACCCCCTGAGCTTTTGGGAGGTGAGGGTCCAGTATCAGGGCTCCATATGAGGGCTGAACTGAACATGGCTGAACAAGAATCCAGTCAGTCATTTCAGTAGAAGTTGGGATTGGAAATGCAGTTATCCAGGGAGGAACTGTGGACATTTCCATTGCCTGATAGTTTGGCCCTCCTGGAATGGCACCCAAGGCTAATAAGGTTTTTGCAAAATTTGTATGATGAGGAGAAATTCTACCACTTTGGACTGAAAGGGACAGAGAAGGGATGAATTGAAAGAAGAATAACTTCAAGGGCAGAACCATGGAAGCAAAGGTTTGGAACAAACAGATATCCTCAGACTAAGAGAGTGGGCCCACCCATATATGTGGAACAGCAGGTCTAACCCTGAGCTTGAAGGTGGATCATATGCCCACATGTATGCAATGGGCAGGCCTTGTGCCCCATTGTTCAAGGAGAGTGTCACCATCCAAATGCTCAGGGAGTGTGTTCTCTGTGCCTAGGCATTCTCAGAGACCCTGGCTTTCTTTCTGATGCTTGAAGAGGGTGGGACCTCCCGTCACAGTTCAGGTAGAACATGGTGTTGTGCAAGCACTTTGAAAGGGTGGAGCTGCTGCTCCATCAGGCCCAGAGGAGAGAATATCCATCCACAGAAGACTCTCAGGCCTTGAAACCTAATGGAGTTTGCTTTGCTGGTTGTCAGACTTGTTTGGGACACGTAACCTGTTTTCATTCCAATTTCTCCCTTCTGGAATTGGAATGTTTATCATATTCCATTATATATTGGAAGGAGATAACTTGCTTTCTAGGTTCACAGGTCCATCAGGGAAATTTTGCACTAGGACTATATCCATAACTGATTTTGATAAGACTTTGTACCAGGCATTGTTCTAAAATGCCAAAGCCTTTTGGGATGTTGTGATGGAATGAAATGTATTTTGCAGGCAGGAAGAACATACTTTTTGGGGGTCTGGAGGTTAGACTGTTGGGGATTGAATCATATTCTCTACAAAAGACATGCTCAGGTCCCAACCTCTGGTCACATGGGTGTGACCCTATTTGTAAAATGGCATTTGAAGATGTTATCATTTAAGTTGTCCCCAACTTGACTGAGGGTGGGCCTCCTTAATCCATTACGGCTGAGGTCCTCATAAGCAAAGGAAATTGGACATGGAAGGGGAAGCCACAGGGAGGAGCCAGAAGCTGGAAGTCAGTGGAATCCAGAAGAGAAAGGATAAAATGCCACCATGTGCTTTGCCATGTGACAGAATAGCCACAGATCTCCAAAGATCACTGGACAGCCAGAAGATACCAACCCCAGGAGGAATCAAGTCTACTTGCCTCTGAAACCATGAGCCAATAAATTCTTCTTAAGCCAATCCATTGTATGATCTTTCTTTAGCAGCCAGGAATCTAAAACATAGGATTTGAAACCTAATCAAAGAAGTTCTGGAATTGGCCCAGGTGGATTTCAAAGTGTTTTAAAATAATGACTCAACTTGAACTTTTAATATCACCATTTTGAACTGGAATATCTATAATTGTTATCACATACCTGTCCCACAAGTGTATGTTGGGAGCAGATGAATTTTCTTCAGTTTCATAGAATTACACCTGGAGAGCAAATGGAATCAGGATCTGTATTTAATGGATTATGTCAGAGCATCATCAACACCTCACGTAAATGATTGAGAAGAGATTTTGGATTTCTGAACCCAATGGTTTTATATGAGAAATTTTAGAATTTGAAATGATGTTGCAACAGGATGAGACCCAGGGAACCTTGGAGTGAGGTCAACACTCCAGTGCTCTGAGAGGGGTGGACTTGTTCCCCATAGTTTGGGGAAAGTGTGGCCATCACCCCAAAGTTCTTGGAGAGTGAGGTCTGGAGCTAAGTTGCACCCAGATGCTTGATGAGGGTGGAACCAAGAAAATGGTCATTGGGTAAGCCTGTGCAAAGGGTGGGCCCCCATGTCCAGGGAGAAGAAACCATCATCTTGAGAACGACACTCAGACTTTGAAATTTAATGGAGCATGCCCCACAGGTTTTCAGAACTTTAGGGGATGCATGACTCATGTTTCCCTCAAAAATTCTCCTTATAATAGAGCAAATGTTTATCCTTTGTTTGCTCCTTCCTTAAGTTGGACACTTTTGGGCCTTGTAACTGTAAATTTTACCCCAAATGAACATGCTTAATAAAAGCCAAACATGTTTACTTGCCTATTCCAGCTTCTTGAGGCCACCCTTATCATAACCAAGATAGGCTTTTCACTTCACATCACTCTGACACTGACTCTCCTTTCTCCCTCTTTCACTATTAGTCCTTTGTGATTATGTTGGATCCACCCTCATAATCCAGGGTAATCTGCCCATCTGAAGGTCACTAACTTAATCACATCTGCAACGTCCTTTTTGTGATATGATGTTTACTGTTAGCAGGATTATGCCATGGACATCTTGGGGTGGAATTATTCTGCCTACCACAGCCACCCGCCTCAGTGAACATACTTCTGCAAGCATATCAGTCAATGTTACCCCCTCATTTCTGAAAATCTCCAGTTGAAAGCAATTCACTGCAATGAAAAGCTTTGGAGCACAATGGACAGCTGAGGGCAACTCACTTTTGTCTCTAACGCCTGCCAGTCACTGAACTCCACACCCAGAAATAATACATAAGAACAGGAGTCTGCTGTACTCAGAAAGACTGTGCATCATCAGATTAGATCTCCCTTAACTGAAGTAAGCAGTAAGTTCAGCTTTGTGCTTATCATTGCAGAAATTATGAGGCAGTCTCACCATTTGACAGAATGTTTCAATATTACTAAAGGAAAGGAAAAATGTAAAGGAAGACAATGCAAGGGCCATTGCAGAGGAATTTGAATCATGGAGAAGCAAGGAGAAAATCTGGGGAGAGGAATCAGAGGATTCAAATGCTTAGGAAGATCCCAGGGGACCAGAGCAGGGAGCTGCAAACATCTGGTGGAGGGTGTTGGTGGGGGGACTTAGCCATTGGCATGAGCAGCTTCTCCTACCAGAATTTTCTGGGATCTGCCCAAAATTTATTCATCCTTAACAAGCTTTCCTGTTGTTGAAGATGATATGTGACTTTAAAAGGAAGATTTAATACCTGGATGATGATACCATAACACAATTTACCACATGAAAGAATTCCCTGGACCAAGGACCTTCTTTGATTTTCTGTTGAACAATTTGACATCTTCAAAATCTCACCCTGGGATGATCCAGAACAGCTGGCAACATATTTGCAGGGTGAGGCCCCAACCCCATGTGGCTTGCACTTTTTCCCTTGGGAGATCTTTGTGCTTTGGAATCCCCAGAACCACAAATCAGAGGTTTGGCAAATGGAAGAGAGGGGTGGTGGAAAAGCCCTGTTGCAAGTGAAGGCTCTGTGCCTAGGTTTGGAGACACTGCATGGAGAAAGAGAGATTCCCCGGATTCAGGGGTTAGGAGAGGAGCAGAGGAGTTATTACTGTGGGAAGAAGAGTCTAGGGATGAGAGAGCAGTGGGAGACCAGGTGCAGAATGGGGATGAGGGGAGCTTCAGAGAGATGGACTGCCACTCTGAGGCCAGTGAGTAGGACCTCCTTGCTCTTTAGCCCCTCTGCCCTACCTCATCCATCTACTCCTCTTCTGTATTGTCACTGCTCCTCTTCTGAGCCACCCCTCCTCTCAACCTGTACCTTCTCCCTTTTTAGGACTGAGAAGGTCCTAAACAAACCCACTGAGTCCTGGGCAGGTGGCCCTTGGGCTGAAACCGGGGATGGTGTGTCCAAAGTCAGGTAACTCTGGACACATAAGGGTAACATCTGATCTGGCAATATCCCCAGAACACTGAAAATTAACAGAGGGCTTGGTCATTAAATATCTAGCCCCAAAAGAAAGGACCAGGAGGCCAGGCTAGATAACATATGGGAATCCCTACATTTCTTGTGTAACATTTATGTAATCTTATTATCTTTTTAAATAAAATTTTAAAAAGTTATTAAAAAAAAATCAAACTGTGGACAACCAGCAAGATGGCAGCAGAGTAAGGAGCTCCTAGAATCATCTCTTGCTACAAGGCAGTTAATAACCACTCAGAGCTATCTAAAGCACTTGTTTGGGGGCTCCAGGAGACCAGAAGTGCATCCTGCAACATCCTTGAAAGAACGGAAGGGGGAGACTGCCCATCTACAGAGAAGACTTGTAAGTAGAGCACGTCACCCCAGAGAGGCCAGTGCCCATCCTCCAATGGAGGCACAAGCTGCCTTGGGAGCTGTTCCATGGCTGGAATTGGAAGTTCCACTTCCCAAAAACTGGGGAGGAAGAGACAGTTGGGCACCAACTTCAGCGACTGATTAGTAAATTTGGTGGGCTAAAGTTAATCCTAAGAAGAGCTAAAGTTTGAACCTGTCCAAGTCAGAAAGGGGTCAGTAGCCGCCATCTTTTTTTTTTTTTT
>JAQZBX010009904.1:0-45219 GCA_029593785.1 Cabassous unicinctus
TTTTACAGATGATTAAAAACTAATAAAGTTTGCCAGCAGTAACTCATTTTCAAAGAAATGTAAAAGAATATTCTTCAGCCACAAAGGAAATAATCTCAGGTGATTCAAGATTCAGGTTGGATTGAAGAACAATATCTTTTAATTAAATTCGTATGTCTAAAGGACTGTTGAATGGATAAAGTAATAATGATATCTGCGGCCTAGGATGTCATTAAAGTGTTAAAATACACCATAAAATAATATATACCATAAGATGTGTAAACAGATATATAGCCCTTTGATATAGTTATGAATTCCAAAAATAGACATTGGATTATGCTGGTCAACTGGCCTGTTACTCTGGGCATGATTAAGTTATGAAAAGTGAGTTGACTGTGCCACAGTCGGTCGGGATTTGAGCCCCTCCCCTTGTTGGGTGGGTGCCTCAAACATAAAAAGACATGAAAAGGACAGAGTTGGAGTAGTTTTTGATGTTGGAGTTCTGATGAGCAAGGACAGAAGGCCCTGGGGAAAAAGAGACAAGCCATTCACCTGACAGTTTACAGCTGGCCTTGTGGAGAGAGGCAAAGATTAGAGAGCCTCATAGCTAACAGCTGACCTTGTGGAGGAAACAGCAGAGCTGAGCCCAGAGAGAAACACAGCCCTGGGAAGAGAGGAACCCCAGAAGCCAGAACCCTGGCCAATGTCAGCAGCTGTCTTGCTCCAAGATGAGGTAACAGACGTTGGTGAAGGAAGAAATTTATGCTTTATTGCCTGCTAACTGTAAGCTTCTATCCAAAATAAATACACTTTATAAAGACTGACAGATTTCTGGTATTTTGCACCAGGACCCCTTTGGCTGACTAATACAGGATTTACAATGTTTTAAAATCCATTATTTGGCAAGTCAATAACAAATAATAAGTGCAGATTTGGAAAGGCAAGCAAAAATGTTATAAATTCCCCAGTAAAATTTAAATAATATTAAATAGTGCATCTAATCCAAATAAAGAGAAGGAAAAAATTGAAAAAAAAAAAGTCTGAAACAAAGTATTCAAGATTTCCTGGTTTGCAATTTTGGCCTTTGTTCTGGAGCCACCTTATTCATGCATCTTTGGAAGCTGGACCTTTCATATCCTTCAGACGCCTGTAGGTTCCAGGGTTGATTTATGGGATGTTGTTTTTTCCCCATCATAAATCAAGTGCTGTATCATATCCCCATTTCCTAGTTATGAAGTCACCAACCTGGATGTGATGCTCATTTGAAGCAAGAATAACCATGAATGATAGAAAAAATAAAAAGGACATATTGTTGCACTTCCCAAATTGGAAGCTTAGATTATTGATATTGGATCTTTCCTCTTTTTTAATGAATGCATTCAATGTTATAAATTTCCTTCTAAGCACTGCTTTTGGTGCAGCCCACAAACTATGAAAAAGCATAGGACAGTAAGAAGCAGAAAGAACCACATAACAAAAGGCTTGTGAGTGAAGCTATATCCACTTCCACAGCAGTTCAGACTTAAGTGGAAGGCAGAGAATGTAAGAAAGTTGGGGAAATATTTTCTCTGACTGCAAGCATTGTTTCCTCAAATAACACTGCTATGAATGTAACTTCTCTTTGAAGGAATTTGCATCATGCTTACCTAAGCATGAGGGAATCTAGGTAAGGAAAAAAGAATGAAGACAATGAGTTTTGCCAGTTTGTCCAACATGGTAGTCGTCCCCTTTAAGTGAAATGAGTGTGAAATTTTCTTGGAAATTCAACCTCATGAGATACCTGAGAATTAATTATTGATAGAAACCATTTGGGATTTCATGAATTTGGGAAAGCTAGAGTCACATCAAAAAACATGCAGGAGTAAAATACTGTGAATGTATGTAATATTGAAAATCTTTCAGCCAGGCATTAAATCTCATTGAGCATGAAATATTCATACATTAGTTAGTATTGTAATGAACATGGGAATGCTTCCATCTGAAACAAAACCTCATGGAATATGAGAAAATTCAAAGTAGAAAGAAAACATATGAGTGCCCTGAATGTAGTGTCCTCTTTACACTCATGTGTTACTCCTCATTTTAAAAGCCATACAGGGGAACAAACATAAAATGTAATACATGTGGGAAAGTTTTCAACCTGACAGAACACCTCTTTATTCATTAGAATATTCTTACTGAAGAGAAATCATATATATGTGGTAAAGCTTTATTGAAATATCAAATCTCAGATACAAGAGATTTCCTAATGCAAAGAAACGCTATGCATGTAAGGCATGTGAAAAAGCCTTCAGGTAAAAATCATATCTCACAGAACATGAAAAAACTCATAGTGGACAGAAACAAAATGAATGTAAAGAATGCAGAAAAGCCTTCAGCCAAAAGCAATAGTTCATTAAACATCAGAGCATTCATTCTGGACAAAACCCCAATATATGTAATGAATGTGGAAAAGCCTTCAAGCAGAAAGAAAACCTGATTAACCATCTGAGAATATATACTGGTGAGAAACCCAATGAATGTGATGGATGTGGGAAAGCTTTCTTTCAGAAATCAAGCCTCATTACACACCAGAGAAGACAAACTGGAGAGAAACTCTATATATGGTAGGAATGTAGGAAAGCCTTCAGTAGCAAATCAAATCTCACTGACCATAAAAATAATTCATAGTGGAGGGAAACCCTATATTTGTTAGTAATGTGGAATAGCCTTCAGCCAGAGGCAGTATCTCATTAAACATTCCAACATTCAAACTGGAGAGAAACCCTGTGAATGGAATGAATGTGAATCTCAAAAGGATCTCCACCTCCAGTCTTTGCAAATTGTTGCCAATCTTTTAAGGAAGCAGATGTGACTGTGCAGTTCAGGATGTCTTTCTCCTCTTGGAAATGTGCACTTGCAGTTTGTTCTGAGATCTGCTTCCTCTCACATCTTCTTCCACTCTCATCTGTGTTCAATTTTTACCACTAATTTATGCATCAGAAATTGAGATTTCTCTTAGTTTACTTAAAGATGGGCTTTCCACTTATTTCAAATTATCCTGGTTGTTTTCACTGGTTCTTCAATCCCTTACATTGTGTTTGAGCATTTAAAGATTTTCCATTTTAAAAATAACATTGCCCATTACTGTAGCATTTTCTTATAAGGCACTGCAACCATTCTTTCAGTTTCTTCACCTGATTCTGATGTGGATTCAAGTTTAACAGCCACTGAACTACAGTGGCCTGCATTCTACTTAACTCCAATTTTCCATATTATTTTTAATCAGAAATGATCCTTTTATAATTAGACAATATACTTACTTCTAACCTCAAGAATTTTAAAAAGTTAGAAAATTTATTTTCATTCTTAATTTGTACTACAATATTTTTCTCATATATGTTAGGGGGTGGGATGCATGAAACTGGAGAATGCATGTATTTACAAACAGAAATGTGTACCCCAAAGTATCTGCCAATGCAGATAACTCTGAGGAAGCAGGAATGGGTGTTGAGCCTACAGAAGGACTTTTGCTGTTTGTCATTACAGACATAACTTATTTTTGTACGCTTTGCACTGATAATTTGGTTATAATTTAAAACAAATTATGAAAATAGTACACAATGAAATCTCACAAAGTGGTTTATTTGAAGATATTGATTTGTATCTGCAACATTACTGTGGGGGCACTTCCCCTCATGCTTTGCAAATACATTCAATTATAAAGGAAAAGTGCTCACTCCCCTCAGCCCCCTCCCCATTTGCCTGGATGGGTTGAGGTGTCCCTCAGCAAGAGTGAGCATGTAGCATGAGGAGCATGGACATGACCCTTTGAAGGCCACACTGTTCTCTACATGTGTCCAGTTAGAAGGCTGTTAGCACCACAGGAGAAGATGGACTTCCTGCTGCTTACTCCCCAGTGAAGACCTGCTAGAGTGACTCACATCACTAACTGAGGCTGTGAGTGCTGAGCAGAGCTTTCTCCCTGTCTTCCTTTGCAGATCCAGAACTTATAATGATGGTTTACATTCAGGCTCTGAGTGTTTTGTTCCAAAACAGGACATTCCCTATCTGGCTTAGGGGAACTGCAGTGAACATGTGTTATATTCCAGCTTCTTCAGTTGTTTATCAGCTTCTTCCCATTCTCTTCTGTGATTGAAGAGGTCTGCATCATTTTCAACACTTAAACATGTGTTGAAAATTTAATATTTAATTAGTCTGAGAAATTCTGGCATCTGCAATCTCTGAGGTTTTCTGTAAACAATGAACTATCTCACAACCTCACTTCTATTCTTGTCAGCTCTAGGTCCCAGGACTTTCTGGGTTTCCCATACTCTTTATTAGGGTCACTGACCTAAAATGTTGCTCATTCTGGTGATGTTATTGTTGTAGCCAATGCTGTAATGTTAGTTTTAACATTTCCTTCCTGACACCAACTGGTTTCATCTTGGCATTGTTCTATCTTTAGCTGCCCCAAATTGGAGAAGGTGAATGTAGACTGCATGCAGGAGACCTGAGTCTGTGTCTGACACCCAGGGAAGTGCAGTAAGAGCACGCTCCTCAGAGGTTCAATGCCGGGGGCCAAGGGAAGGTGGGAAGGGCATAAGGAGCAGAATCAAGAAGTCTCCTCTCCATGCCCTGTCTCCTATGCTACACTAGACCCCAGGTCCATGTTTTACCTGACCCTGCCAAACTGGACAACCCTTGCCTGAGGCAGGTACATCATACTGGAGCATCTGTGACATTATACTAATCCCCAAACCATGTGACTCCCCTGCCGGACACCCTGTCTTGCAGGACTTGCTGGCCAAAAGCATTTCCCCTCCATCTTACCATTACTCATTCCCACCTATTCTGCAGACACCCACTGTTTACAGGTGAATTCAATGGGCAGCATCATCATACTGCCATTTGGGAACAGGGCAGCTCTCCAAAACTGTGTCCCCAGCTGTTTGAGCTTGCCAAGTGCTGCCAATGCAAAATAACAGAAATAGGTTGGCTATAATTGGAATTTATTAGGGTTAAAGCTTAACCCTAATAAAGAGTTCTGAGACTCTGAAAATGTCCAAATCAAGCTATCTTCAAGAATGCTGTCTTACAAAGGGTCCACTGCTTTTAGACTCCTTCCATATGAAAATGCTGGGCCTGCTGTCTCTCTGCCTTCTCCAAACTCATTTTCTCCCAGAGCTCAGCAGTGAGCCATGATGCACCATTTCTCACACCTCTCCCTTAGTTTCAACTGGGATGTCTTCAGCTTCTAGCTGCTCCATGACTCCAACCTTGTACTCTCCCTCAGCCAGTCAGGGTTTCTGTGTCTCTCTACAGCTGTAGGAGACCCTGGAGCCCTCTCCCACATTGCAAGGTAAACATGACAGCATTCTTTCTCGGTGTGTTCCACATGTACAGGACTTCAGCACAATGATCATGGTTCATGCTGGTGCCTGAATTCTAATCAGAGGCCCTTAACTAAAGCCATCTAACAAAAAGTGACCTAATCAAAAATCCCCTTATCTGAACCTATCCAAAATGTCCTGCATACAAAAGGCTCACACAGGCAGCAATGGGTTCGTAAGAACATAGCTTTTCAGGGTCCACACAAAACTCAAGTGAAGGAATTAACCCAGAGCACAGGAATCATGAGGGGTCTCCTTTGTCTGGAAGAAATGGGAACTCATGAAGCACTGGCTATACTTTCAGTGTGGCCCTCGTTGAGCAAAATGGGGTGCTGATCACCATTGCACTGGACCCTAAAATGTTCCCAAGAAGAACTCAATATACTGTGCTTTCTCCATGAAATCTTACCTCCAAAATCAGGTGTGTAACTCGAGAGGTGTGCCATTATTCCCATCACCAGAAGCAGAGCAGGCAGATTTTGCCTTGGGGGTAGTAGGGGTGACAGGAAGCAGGCTATAAAACTGAAAGCCCCTAATTTCTACTCCAAAGAACTGATTACATTTACAACAGAATGGAGAAATTCAACCCTAAGTGTGCTCTCAAAAGCAGTGGAGTTTTTACAGGGTCTGAGATTTAATTCATCTCAATCCTTCAAGGAGAAGTAAAATGAATACTTTTACAGATCAGCAAAAACTAATAAAGTTTGCAAGCAGCAACTCACTTTAAAAGACATGTAAAGATTATTCTTCCAGCACAAAGAAAATAATCTCAGAAATATTCAAGATTTAGGAGGATTGAAGAACAATATCTGTTAATTAAATTCATATATCTAAAGACTGTTGAATGGATGAAATAATAGTGATATCCGTGGCATAGGACTTCAATAAAGTGTTAAAGTACACCATAATATAACACATAGCATGAGATGGGTAAATGGTTATGTAGCCCTTTGATATCATTATGAATTCCAAAAACAGATATTGGATTAGGCTTGTCAACTTGTCTGTTAATCTGGGCATGATTAAGTTATGATAAGGGCATTGACGGGGCCACAGTCCATAGGTCGTTGAGCCCTGCCCCTTGGTTGGTGGGGTCTCAAACATTAAAAGACATGGCAAAGGGGAGAGTTGGAGTAGTTTTTGATGTTGGAGTTCTCATGAGCAAGGACAGGAGGCCCCCAGGAAAAGAGACAAGCCAATCACCTGACAGTTCACAGCTGGCCTTGTGGAGACAGGCAAAGCTTAGAAAGCTTCATAGTCAACAGCTCACCTTGTGGAGGAAACAGCAGAGCTGAGCCCAGAGGAAAACACACCTCTGGGAAGAGAGGAAGCCCAGAAGCCTCAACCCTGGCAAATGTCAGCAGCTGTCTTGCTCCAAGATGGGGTAACAGACTTTTATGAAGGAAACAACTTGTGCTTTATTGCCTAGTAACTGTTAGCTTCTACCCCCAAAAAAATACCCTTTATACAGACCAACAGATTTCTGGTATTTTGCATCAGCACATCTTTGGCTGACTAATACAGGATTTAAAATGTTTTAAAATCCATTATTTGGCATGTCAATAACAAATAATAAGTGTAGATTTGGAAATGCAAGTAAAAAGCTTATAATTTCCCTGGTAAAGTTTAAAGAATATTAAATAGTGCATCTCATCCAAATAAATATCAGGAAAAAATTTGAACAAAAATAGATCAAAACAAAGTATTCAGGATTTCCTGGATTGCCATTTTGGCCTTTGTTCTGGGTCTACCCTTGTCGTGCATCTTTATAAGTTTCACCTTTCTTATTCTTCAGAACCCTGAAGGTTTCAAGGTTGATTTATGGGGTGTTGTTTTGTCCCCATCATAAATCAAGTGCTATATCACTTCCCTATTTCCTGGTTATGAAGTCACCAAACTGGATGTGATGCTCATTTGTAGCAAGAAGAGCCATGAATGATAGAACATATAAAAAGGAGATATTGTTGTGCTTCCCAAATTGGAAGCTTAGGTTATTAATATTGGATTTTTCCTCTTTCTAATGAATGCATTCAATGTTATAACATTCCCATCTTTCCCTCTAAGCACTGCTTTTGCTACAGCCCACAAACTATGAAGAAGCATAGGGCATTTAGAAGCAGAAAGAACCACAAAGCAAAAGTCTTGTGAGTTAAGATATATTCACTTCCACAACAATACAGACTTAAGAAGAAGGCAGAGAATGTAAGAAAACTGGGAAAATATTTTCTCTGACCACAAGCATTGTTTCTTCAAAATAACACTCCTAGTAATGTAACTTCACTTTGAAGGAATTTGCATCATGCTTACCTAAGCATGAGGGAAGCTAGGTAAGAAAGAAAGAATGAAGACAATGAGTTTTGCCATTTTGCCTCACATGGTTGTCCTCCGCTTTAAGTGTAATGAGTGTGAAATTTTCTTGGAAATTCAATTTCATGAGATACCTGAGAATTAAACTTTCCAATAAACCATTTGGGATTTCATGAAGTTGGGAACGCTAGAGTCACATCAAAGAAACAGGCAGGAGTAAAACCCTGTGTATGTAAGGAATTTGGAAATCCTTCAGCCAGGCATTAAATGTCATTGAGCATGAAATATTCATTTGTTAGTATTGTAATGAACATGGGAATGCGACCATCTGAAATAAAACCTCATGGAATATGAAAAAATTGAAACTAGAGAGAAACCATATGAGTGTCCTGAACGTAGTCTGCCCTTTACACTCATGTTTTACTCCCCATTTTAAAAACCATACAGGGGAACAATCATAGAAATGTAATACATGTGAGAAAGTTTTCAACCTGACAGAACACCTGTTTAGTCATCAGAATATTCTTAGGAGAAATCATATATATGTGGGAAAGCTTTATTAAATGTCCAATTTCAGAAACAAGAGATTTCCTACAGTAAAGAAACTTTATGCATGTAAGGCATGTGAAAAAACCTTTAGGTATAAATCATATCTCACAGAACATGAAAAAACTCATAGTGGACAGAAACAAAATTAATGTAAAGAATGCAGAAAAGCCTTCAGCCAAAAGCAATAGTTCATTAAACATCAGAACATTCATTCTGGACAAAAACCCTATATATGCAATGAATGTGGAAACACCTTCAACCAGAAGGAAAACCTCATTAACCATTGGAGAATACATACTGCTGAGAAACCCTATGAATGTGATGGATGTGGGAAAGCTTTCATTCAGAAATCAAGCCTCATTACACACCAGAGAAGACAAACTGGAGAGAAAACCTATGTATGTAAGGAATGTAGGAAAGCCTTCAGTAGCAAGTCAAATCTCAATGACCATGAGAATATTCATAGTCGAGGGAAACCCTATATATGTAAGGAATGTTGAAAAGCCTTCAGCCAGAGGCAGTATCTCATTAAACATTACAATATTCATACTAGAGAGAAACCGTGTGAATGGAATGATTGTGGAAAAGACTTTTCTCAATTCACATCACTTACTGTACATTTGAGAATTCATACAAGTGATAAACCTTGTGAATGTAAGGTATGTGGGAAGGTATTTTCTCAAAGTTAATCTTTCTGTGTATGTTAGAAATCATACAGGTGAGAAACCTTATTGTTGTGAAGATTGTGGCAAAGCCTTTACTCAGCTCCCAACTCTTGCCTTACTTGCAAGAATCTATACAGGTGAGAAGACTTATCAATGTAGTAAATGTGAAAAGCTTTTAGGCAGAAGTCACACCACATTAGATATCAGAAAATTCATACACTTTAAAAATGCTATGATTTCCTAGAATAAAGAAGGCCTTCAGCAGATTCATTACACATGAGAAAAATTCATTCTGAAAGTACCATGAATTTGGGAAAGCCAAAAAAAAAAAAAAGCCCAGAACCTATATTTGCATGAGGAGAATGATTAATAAAATGGAAATGTGTCCTACACAAATTCATATCATGCATTATTATTGTTGGACTTTTAGAAGCCTTCTTATTTAAAGGTCAGAACAAAAAAAGGAACATGGAGTAGAGAACACAAATAGCACATGCAAAGAAAGCAGATTTAAATAAAGTAATTATATTTAATTATATTTAATAGTACCTATATTTAATATAAATACTCCTCTTAATCAAAATTGTTAAGTGGATTAAAATAATCATGCTACTAACCATGGCTCTGAATGGAGGTTCAAACTCTTGCAGTAAAATGAAATATTGGCATAAGATAAAATTACCATGGTTAGGTAATATGATACTTTACACAGAGCTATAATTATTAAAATTATTTGACATTGATGCATTAGTTATATGGAATACAATATATTGTGAAGAAACATGCCCATGAATTTGTGGGAACTTGGTATATGATAGAACTGACATCACATGTCAGGAAGGAAGGGATAGCCTATTCAAAAAATGAATTCAAGGTAATTGGCTCCCTATATGAGGAAATATTAGAATCCTGCCATACATTATACTTAAAAATAAGTTGCAAGGGGATCAAAGAGTAATATGAAGAAAACAAAACTCTTATAAAACTTTTAAAAGGAACTATAGGAGAGTGCCTTTCTTATGTAAGGAGTAAGGAAGCATTTCTTAAAATCACACTTTGAGAATATACTGTAGAACAACTGACACATGAATAAGGAACTATATACCATGTGGTCAGTATATGAATTTTTTTTTGAGGTACCAAGACGGGATTGAACCTTGTATGCGGGAAGCTGGCACTCAACCACTGAGCCAAACCAGCTCCCCTGAGTTGGTTTCTTAATTTGCCTGTTTGTTTTGGTTTTTAGGAGGCACTGGGGACTGAACCTGGGACCTCCCATGTGGGAAGCAGGCACTCAAATGCTTGAACCACATTTGCTCCCTACAATTTGTAGTAAGGCATGTAGGAAAGTAATGAAGCCACTAGTAAAGAAATGAATGAATAAAGGGTGTTCGCACAACAGTAAACTGTAGAATAGATAAGCATAACAAAACAAATATACAGGCAAGAAATTATCACAAGCATTTGAGTGAAAAAATCAAGACACAGAATGATGCATACACTATGCTACATTTTTGAAAGATTGAATAAAACAATAACAAAGTACTTACTATGGATTCATATGTTTATGTAATAAAGAACAAAAATTAGTTTGGAACTTTAAAAAAAAAGTACTCAGAAGAAAAAAAGGAACATGGAATAGAGAACAGAAATAACACAGGCAAAAAAGCAGATTTAAATAAAGTAATTATATTGGTTATATTTAATAGTACCTGTATTTAATATAAATATTCCTCTTAATCAAAATTGTTAAGTGGTTTAAAATAAGTATATCTATATATACTTATGTATACTATATAGTATACTATGTAGATACATAAATCTAAGAAATTCATGTAAGACATACAGCAAAGAAGACAGTACAAGGTGGAAAACAAAATGCCATGTAAATTCTTTTAAAATAGTAAATCTTACTTCACTTTTTCAATATGAAATAAAAGGGGCAGTAAGAAAAATATTAGAAATTGAGTGCCCTTTCATAATGATAAAAAAATGTTTAAATCCCCAGGAAGATATAGCATTTAAAAATGGGTACCCACCTATAAACATGGCTTTTGATAGGTGACAGAAGTACAATACATCAAAGAATTGGGCATTTTTTTTACTACACTCTAAGCAATTCATAGAATTGGCAGAGAAAATATAAGTGAAGATACTGAATATATGCTAACCATGAATAATAAATTTTCCTTAATGCATAATAGATGAAACAGTGAAAATTACAGCAAAATACACCTTTTCCCATGCACTTAATTAAATACAGGGGCAAGAGGGAGAAGAAGGAATCCACAGTCATCCTCTAACAGGCAATGCTCAAAGGGAAGAAAGGTGGAGGCAAAGAGAAGGGGACAGATGTGGATTTGTTCTGATGATGGGACACAGGGTATGCAGATGGGATGGATGTGGGGTGGAGGAAAAGAGAGAAGAAAGGAGGCAAAGCTGCCACCAGAACCCCTGTCAGGTGGAATTCCTGTACATGGAAAGCTGAAGCAAGAGGAGCAGGTTCTGGGAGGAGCCAAGAGTTCTCAGTTGGCAAGTTAGATATCCACACAGAGGCATCATGAAGCAGCTGTGTGTGTATCAGGACTGCATGGAATGGACTGGGATGGGTACATAAATGTAGAAGTCCTGCCGGTATAGATGGTGTTTAAAACCAAGATGCTCCAGCGACAGAGCAGGGTGCTAAAGAAGGAAATTTGTTCAAAGACTAAGCCCTAAAGAAACACTTATGCTGAGAGGCCCTGGAGAAACAGAGAACCCAGCAAAGAGGCAGAGGGGAAAGGGCAGTAAAGTCAGATAAATACAAACAAAAAAGTGTAGTGAACCCGAAGATAACTGAGAGAAGCATTTCAGGGAGGTGAGGCCGACAGTGTCAAATGCAGCTGATGGAGTAAATTAGAAGAGGAAAATTTGGGGGCAATGGAAATGTTCTATAATTAAATCATGCTGAGGTTGCACAACACTGTACATTTACAAAAAAATGTATATTTATTTTTATGTCATGTAAATTATACTGCAATATTTGTTTAAAAAAATTTTACATATCCTCTCATATGATTAAGGTTTTCTATGCTGATGTATTTACCCAGGGGAAATAAAAACATGTTTTTATAAAAAGGACTTGTATGTGGATATTCATAATAACTGTATTCATAATTCCCCAAACTTGAAGCAACTGAAAAGTCTACCAAGATGAAAATACATAAACATTTTGTAATATTGTCATTGAATGTCAAAGAACTCAATGTAAAAGCAGAGAGAATTACTGAGGGACACAACCAACAGCACCAACAAATTTCAAAACATTATTTTGAGCTAAAGATATAGGCATCAAATATTCTATTCTGATTTATTTCAATTTTATGACTTACAAAAAGTGGCAAAAATGATTTCTAGTGAAAGGAATCAGAACAAAGGTGCATGCTAATGTAGGGTGTATGCATGTTGACTGAAGGTAGAAGAGTTATTTTCTGGATTAATGGAAATCAATGATTCATATCTTGATATGTTTGTTGGATACTGAGAGTAATGGAGAAGTGGATAGTTTTAAAGCTTTCACAGTCATTCAGTTAAGATTGCCACATTTCACTGTATTTCAATTTTACATTACTTTAAAAAACAATTAGAAAGAGAGAAAGAAGAATGATTATTAGAATGTAATGGAGACAAGGACATTTTATTTTCAGCCTCTCCTCTCCCCTTTCAACACACACCACAGATCCTCTCATAAATGATCTGTCAAAGCTGCCAGTTACTGGTATGTTCCAAGTGGAATCCTGAGGAGTTCTCTGTGATTTATTGTGGCTGACAAATCCATGGTTACTTGGCAGAGACCTATGGACCGCTGAAAGTCCATAGATGGGCTGTTAACCTCTCTGAAGCCTTTTGCTGGGTTGATCCTTGGGGAATTGTGAGAGGTGGTGATGGACCTGCTGCCAAAGGACATATGTCCAGGCCTCACATTCCACTTTTCATCAGATTTCTGGTGGGTCGTTTATTGTTATTCAGATTTGCACAGTTTGTTAGAAGCCAGATATATATGAGAAAAGCAGCTTGCCGAGACACTGGCTGCACTCACTGAAGAGAAATGCCAGCTCCTTGACAAGATTAGTTTGCTCAAAGAGTTTTGCAGAGACTGCCCTATTGAATGGCAGGCTAGAGAAAGAGACTTTAACGTACCCATCCCTGAAGATATCTACAGAAAGGTTGAGAGAATAAATGTGATACTGAAGATATTAACTTCACTGGTCCCAAAACTGAAGAAAAGAGAGCACCAAATGCTTCAAACAACAGGAGGTGATTATGGATATGCTAAATACACTGCCGTCTCTCAAAAGGGTCATGAGAACCCCCATAGCACAAGGACTGTTCCAAACCCCATCCACCTTCTGGTAGCCTGTACTCCAGGAATGTCTCCATGGCCTGGAAGTTAAAGCAGCACTGTTCCCACTCCTCCACTCAGGCCTCCTGAGCATTCACCCCCCTGAAGTTCTCTCCCTGAAGTTCCCTGAAGCCAGGGGATTCAATGGGCCCTCCTCCATTGGCTGAAGTTCTGCTAACATCTTATTCTGGACAAAGCCAAGCTCAATTCTTCCTTTTAGAGGAAAAGACTATCAACTTTCAGAAAAACATCAGGAAATTAAGGGATTTCTTTCTTTTCAAAGATAGTTTGAAATATCTCCCATTAGTGGATGAAACTGCTACAATTTAAACATTTACTCAAAGTGAAACTTGATCAAATTACATTTAACAAAATAATATTTCCTAATTATTATATATATTAATTTTAATGAAATATATATGTATATTTTATTATCCCATCTCTGGCCATTTGGCAAATTGATGTAATTATGAATTCCAAAAATATAATGGAATCATGATTGTAAACTGATCTGTTAATCTGGGCATGATTAAGTTATGATTAGGGTGTTGACTAGGCCATGTCAGTAGGACATTGAGCCCCACCACTTGGTGGGTGGTGGAATCGAATATAAAAGGCAAGGCAAAGGACAGAAGGAGCACTTTTTGAGAAGCAGTTTTGACACTGGAGAGAAGGTCTGACAAGAAGAGAAGTGTGCAGTTCACCTGATAGTCTACAGCTGACCTTGTGGAGGAAGCAGAGGAGCTAAGCCTGGAGAGAAATGCAGTCCCAGGAAGAGAGGAACCAAAGAAGCCTGAACCCTGGCAAACTTCAGCAGCTGTCTTGCTGCAAATCATGGCAATGGACTTTGGTGAGAGAAGAAACTTAGTGTTTTATGGCCTGGTCTCTGTGGACTTCTACCCCTAATAAATACCCTTTATGAAGACCAAACCATTTTTGGTGTTTCACATTAGCAGCCTTTAGGCTGACTAATACACCATCTATATATTATTAATATTGTAATTTTAAAAATATATGGTTTAGCCATAAAAGACATTTAAACATTGGCAACAATAGTTTTTAGCAGAGTTGAATTCCTAAGTCACAACTCCTCCATAAAGACAACTTTATTTTTTTAAAATAAGTACATGAATTGTGGAAACAGGGCATCAGATTAGGCAGGTAGTGCTCAACTCTCTCAAAAACAATGGAGAAAGAGGCAAAACCTGGCCAATGGACCTGCTTTGGGGGGTCAGCAGATCAGGACAGTGCTTGAAAACTCTCAGGAGGGTGAGGGACAGAGAGATGAAGAACCCTAAACAACAAACTTGAGTAACCAAACCCTGGGGGACTAGGGAAGGGATGCCCTACTGAAGCCCCAAGATGTAAAGCTTGGGTAAAATCCCAGACTCAATGTAGCTGACTGAGAGTGGAACAGACATCTTCCTCCCTGTCAGCTATTAGCCAGGAAAAGGGAGGGAGCTATGGGGGCTTTTCTTTAGTGAATTCAGCCAGTAGAGCACACTATGAATCTCAGCTCAGGGCAGAAAAAACCCAGGAAAACACAGAATGATACACCTCCATGGAAAGGTGCTCCAAATGAGCACTATCTGATGGCCAGTATAGAAGTTGCATGGACAAAAACTGATTTTGAGTCTCTCTGTACTCTAAACATGGGAGAAAATCTGTACCCCATTAGTGAATCCATGGTACAATTTTGATAACTTAAGCTAGGCAATTTTTAAATATTTAGAATAAGTCACAGAACATATCAAAGAAGAGCTGTGAAAAAAAAATAGAAAAGAGAGAGAAATTGGACATCAGAGTAAATACACCAACCTATTCAGATACTTAGACATCAGCAAAAAATAACAAGTGATACTGGGAAATAGGAAGAGCTGGAGCAGCCAAAGGAACAAACCAAAAATCCTGAAGAGATACAGGATTTAAGGCAAGTAATCAATAATAATCATACAACTCTTCTAAATCAATTTAAAGAATTGAAAGAAAATACGAATAAAGAGTTAAAGGATATTAAGAAGACTCTGGGTGAGCATAAAGAACAATTTGAAAGCCTGCAAAGAAAAGTAAGAGACCTTATGGGAAAGAAGACATAATGGATGAGATTAAAAATACATTAGAGGTACATAAAAGATGATTTGAAATGCTTAAAGACAGAATTAGTGATTTCAAAGACAGAACTTCTGAACTGGAAAAGACAGGAGAACAGAAAGAAAAGAGAATGGGAAAAATGGAACAGAGTCTGAGGGAATGGAATGACAATAAGAAACACCAAGATATGCAATATTGGTGTCCCAGAAAGACAAGAGAATGTAAAAGTGGCAGAAATAATAATTGAAGAAATAATGACTGAAAAGTTCTCAATTTTATGGAAGACATAAATACCAATACCCAAGAAGGACAATATACCCCTAACAGATTTAATTCGAATAGACCTATCCTGAGACACCTACTCTGCAGAACAATAAATGTCAGAGATAGACAGGATTCTGAAAGCAGCAAGAGAAAAGCAAAGCATCATGCACAATGGAATGTTGATTAGAATAAAATTAACACTTTGTTAGAAGTTCAAGCTAGAGTAATTAGGCTAGACAAAGAAAAGGCACTCAAATAGGAAAGGAAGAGGTAAAACTTTCACTGTTTGTTGATGATATGATCCTATATCTAGAAAATCCTGAAAAATCCATGACAAAGCTACTAGAAATAGACGAGCTGGGGAAAGTGGTGAGATACAAGATTAGTATGCAGAAATCAATAGTGTATCTATACACTACTGATGTGCAATCTGAGGAGAAAATCAGAAAAAAATTACATTTATAATTGTGACTAAAACAATCAAATATTTTTGAATAAATGCAACCAAGGACATAAAGGACCTGTATTCCGAGACCTACAAAACATTCCTAAAAGAAACCAATACTTAAATTAATGGAAAGATATTCCATGTGCATGGATTGGAAGACTAAATAACGCTCAGATTTCAATTCTACCCAAACTGATCTACAGATTCAACACAATCACAATAAAAATCTGAATACCTTTTTGGCAGAAATTGAAAGGATAATAATCAAATTTATTTGGAAATGTAAGGTGTCCTAAATAGCCATGTATGTCTTAAAAAAGAATGAAGTTGGAGGACTCTCATATTCTTACTTTAGAGCATATCACTTAGCTACAGTTGTGAAAGCAGCATGGTGCTGGCACAAAGACAGGCACATGGACCAATGGAACAAAATTGAGAACCAAGAAGTAGACTTCACATCTACAGTTAAGGGATTTTTGACATGGCTGTTGAGCCCATCCAGGTGGGCCAGAACAGTCTGTTCAACAAATAATGGTGGAAGAACTGGATAGTCATATCCGAAAGAAAGAGGACCACTATATCTCACAGCTTAAAAAAAAATTAACTCAAAATTCATCAAGTACCTAAATATAAAAGCAACAACCATAAAACTTGCAGAAGAAAATGTAGGAAAATCTTTAAAATCTTGTGGTAAGTGGTAATTTCTTAAACCTTACACATAAAGCATGAACAACTCATCCAAAAAAATAGATAGGACCTCTTCAAAATAAAACACTTTTGCTCTTAAAAGGATTTTGTCAAAAGGGTGAAAAGGCAGGCAACTCAATCGTGAAAAATATTTAGCAATCATATATCCAATAAGGGTTTAATATCAATGATATATAAAGAGAAAATACCATTCAACAATAAAAAGACAAATGAGCCAATTAATAAATAGGCAAAGACTTGAAAATATGATCTTTCTTCATATTTGGTGGTCCAAGGAAAAAATACAAATGACAAATAAACACATGAAAAAATATTCAACATCACTAGTGATTAGGGAAATTCAAATCAAAACTACAGTGAGATATCATTTCAAACCTATTCGACTGGCCACTACTAAAAAGTTAGAAAACTGTAAATGTTTGAGAGGATGTGAAGAGATAGGAACATTTATGCACTGTTGGTGGGATTTAGAATGGTACAGCCACTGTGGAGGATTTTTTGGCAATTCCTAAGGAAGTTGAATATGGACTTTCCATGTGACCTGGTAATTCTATTGCTATGTATATACCCAGAAAAACTGTGAGCAGTGACAATAATAGACACCTGCATACTGATGTTCATAGTGGCATTACTCACAATTGCCAAAAATTGGAAACAACCCAGGTGTCCATAAACTGAAGAATGGATAAACAGTCTGTGGTGTATACATTCAATAAAATATTATGCAGTAGTAAGAAGAAATAAAGTCGTGAAGCATATGAAAATATGAATGAAGCTTGAGGACATTATGTTGAGTGAAACAAGCCAGACACAAAAGGACAAATACTGTATGATTGTGCTACTATGAACTAAATATATTATGTAAACCCATGGAATTAGTGCTTAGAATATTGGTCACAAGAAAATAAAACATGGGTAGAGAATGCAAAGTTAATGCTTAGTCAGTGTAGACTGGGTTAAAAGGTTGTTTGTAAATCTTCAGAAATGAAATGAAATGTTGAGAGCACACCATGCTGTTTATGACAAGGAGAGCTATATTATGAGGGTATGATAGTGGTTGAAAGGGAAAACATAAGGACATTTATATCAGCAGAAGGAAAGTTAGAAAATGTAACTTGGAACTGCATAACATAGTGAAACCTCACATAAAATATAAATATGTATAATATTGCGGATATGACATTTTTTTCCAAAATATCAATACAAGTAAGCTAGAAAGAAGAAAAGAGAATAGCAGCTATGTATGGCAGGGGAAGCACAGAGAGATTGAGAGGTGATGAGTTTTGTTTATTTGGTTGTGTTTTGTTTTCGAGCATTGTTGTTATTTTTGCTGGAATAACGAAGATACTCTAACAATGACTGGAGTGGTGAATGCACAAATTTTTAACTGTACTGAATACCATTGACTGTACACTTTGGATAGATTTATGCTTTATTAATATGTATCAATAAAACTGATTTGTTAAAAAAGTATATCTTCTGGGTTGTAATTAAACTGTATTCTTAAAGAGAAACATATTTAATATTTGTATTCTAAAATAAGAGGGGTTAAAATATAAAATTGATAATTCCATGTGTAGATGATTTTCTTTCTCTGACTTTTGTGGCACTGAGACTTTTCTGACTTTGCAGAAATCCTCTTGGACCATTTCAGGAAGACTCCACATCCCACCCTCATATGTGTCCCAAACCATCTGACACACCTCACATGAAAACTAAGAAAGAAGCAGGCGTTTCTCCCCACAGACACAGCAGGCGTACCCAGAATTAGTAGTTTTAGACAAAAATGGCACTCCCTGTTTAGGCAATTAGCACTAACTGGAGATTATTAGAGATGGAAGGAAAGCAGGAATTGACACTTTGAGTAGGCCCTTGGGGGCAAATAAAACAAAGGACATAAAAATCATTATAAGAAGGTAAATGATTTCTCCTCAAAATATAGCTTGGTCTGGGCAGAGAATAGTAAAGATGAGAAAGAATGCACCTGTCCTCATGGAGCTGATATTTTAGGGGGCAGAGTGGGCAGAAATACTTAACAGGGAAATTAAACAGGGTACAGAGGATGTCATGAGATGATAAATTAATGCACAAGAAAGGGCAGGCATCATGGGTGTGGTAAAGAGGAACTTGGGCGGGAGAAGTAAGGGAATCCTCTCTGAAGAGGGGACATCTGAATAATGAACCAACTTGGGGACAAGTACTGCAGAATGAAGGCACAGAAGAGGTGAAGACTATGAAGTGGGTGTGAGAGTGTTGTGTTTGAGGATCAGCCAGAGGCCAGACAAACCTAAATGCAGTGAGTGAATTGTAAGCAGAGGAGTGGGCAGTAAATGCTGTCACCAGGTTAGAGTTCGATTTTAATTTAAGAGAGCAGTGGCTGCAATGTGGGGATAAGCTTTAGCAGGAAGAACAGGTGGACAACCTGACAGGGACTCTTTTAGATGAGGATGTTGTTTGCTGCACTGGGGTGTGTGTGTGGGGAGAACAGTAGAGACAGAGAGAAGGGGTCAGCTCCTGGGTCTGTTCTGCAGAGACCAAGAGGTTGCTGATGTTTGTGTGTGCTCCTTTTAATTAGATTTCTGTTCTCTACCTCTCTAGCCAGAGCATGTCATCAAGTAACTGGTGATCCTGGCCACCGTTCCATAGCACTGTGCTTGGGAGGGAACAGCTGAATGGGGCTCTGTGTACCTGGGGGAGGCCTGTGTCTCTCAGTGCTCCTCTGGGGGTTCACTATGAGATCCACATGGATCTGAGGCCTTTGCTCTGGGTAGCTTCAGAGCTCCATGAAAGCATCCTCCAGACTCCTACCTGGGTGTAGTGAGCCTGGCCACCAGGATTTTGGTAGCAAAGAAGGGGCAGGTGTAGGTGGACTTACTATACAGCCTTTCTCTGGAACTTATGTTTCAGTGAGCTTCTCACTCCACCTCACCTATGCTTGTGTGTACAAATTCACAGTCTCTTTCTCATCTTTCCCATATTGTGCAAAGCTTGTGTGCAAAATGGGATAGATACTCACTTTCCAGATGTCTAATTTTCTTTGGGGTTCCATCACCCATTCCTTCCATTTCTGTTTTCAGGCTGTTTCTTCAACTCTACTTTTAATAGTGCCAATGTGTCCAATGCCAGAACTTTTTCTAAACACAAATCCAATGCTTCTAATTAAGTGTTCACATTGCTGGAACTTACACTTCATTTGGGAGAGACAGGAGCTGCATCAGTGAGGAGTGGAGGCAGTAGCCTGACCAGCCTGGCTCTGCAAACTGACAGAAGCCTAACTTGCCTAAGGGAGCAGGACAGGAAGACCCGGATAATCTTTCAGAAACCTGCTTAACCTGTGCAGCGAGGGTGGTTCAGTGGAAGAGTTCCCTGCCTGGTATATATGAGGTCCCTGGTTTGATTCCCAGTTCATCCTAAGAGAAGGGAATACACCAGGTTATTTTTATTGGTTCCTTTTTTGCTGTCCCAATTTGCTTTCCATTTTTCTTGTCCCAGGTTTGCTTCCGGGTGCTTCCTAAAGACAGGCAGACACAGAGAGCACACAATAATGGACACACAGCAGACAGCGAGAGCAAACAATGAGGAGGGAGGAATAAATTAGTCTTTAAAAAAATAAGTGCTTTCATATTTTGAATTTTTAACAAGAGAAATATATTTATTTCTTTATTTTACCTGGAGGTCCAGGGGATCAAACTCAGTTCCCTCCATATGGGAGGGAACTGGGCGCAACCATTTGAGCCACATCTGTCTGAAATTTAATTTTAATGAATAAATATGATTCTGAAATACAACAACAATTTATTCATTACCTTCTCATTTTGAGCAACTATAACCTCTAAATATCAATCTATTTATATATTTCATATACATATTAATCACAGAGAAACAAAGATATTTCAATAAACTGATATTAATTTAAAATAATCTAAATCATCACTGGGTCATGAGAAATTGTCTAACATGACAATTTTCTCAATTAAAAACAAGAGAAATTAAGAAGTATATTTCAAAAAATTTATTGACAAGCTTGCCTCGATTAAAGCCGGAAAGTAAAAAGCACAATAAATTTTGGTTTTGTGAGTAAATAACAGTTAAAATTAAAACAATGTAGTTATAAATTTTTCAACATTTTTTCCAAGTATGTTGGTGCTGTAGGTAAAATGAACCATTTAAAATGAATAAAAGCGTTTGTTTAGGGGCCCAACTCCCCCCTTTCCCCTTGGGCCTGTCCCCAGGTTAGCTGACTGGAAAGCTCTGATACTTTGCACCTCAGTGGTGTCCATGCTCCTCCCTCTTCTCTGAACCTGTCAGAACTGCCAAAAGGCATGATCCTGAATCCTTATAAAACCCTACAGCAGGCCAGGATTTCCAGCAGGCAAACCACTAAATGAACATTACTCTAGTAATATAAGTTTTGCTACACTGCTGCACCTGAAAGCATAAACCACTCTCACTATCTAAGAAAATGCTGACAGAGGAGCCAGGACAAAGGCTCCTCACCACAGCCATGAAGAGAAAGGTTCTGACTATCCAGTGATGCAGCGGGGATGCCCCAGGACCGTAGTGGCCTCCTCCATGGTCTTAACAAAATGAAACGGCCATGCACGACAATCCCCAGGGAAGGCCTCGAGAATGAAGGACCCACAGAAGGAGCAGGAGTGGGGTGCCTCTGCCCACATCCACCCTCTGATCCTGCAGGCTCCTATACCCATGCCCACCATTCTGTCTATCCCTGGGGGAAGCTCAGGATGCATCACAATTGGTTTCTCTGTGGTCCATTTTGATTCCTCCTGGAGGCCCTGCCTGCTTGAGTCCTCCCCTCCTCCATCCCACCCATCCTTACCCCATGCAGGCAGGAGATGGCCATAGTGTGTTTCTGAATTAATGGGGCTCAGATGGGATCACCTGTCCAGAATCACACCACCAGGTGAAGTGGAGCTGACCCAATTCAGTGTTTCCAGTCCAGGGCTCAGAGAACTGCAAGGACGGCAGAATCCCAACAGGGGACTGCCAAAGAAGGGGTGGTGGGAGGCTGAGAACCCTCCTTCACCATTTGCCCCTTTGGAACCTTTCCCCAAAGAATTCTTGCCAGGTGCTCACTGTGTGCAGGAGGGAGGGGACCCTTCCCATCCTTCCATCTGAGCTCAGGGGGAATGAGCCATGGTGTAGGTAATCACATACTGAAAGTAAACTGAAAAAAGCAGTGTTTCTGAGGATTTTGTTTTATGTGTATGCTCCATAAATTTAGACAGATTTACTGATCAAATATGCTAATGTTACATCTACTATTTAAAATGATAAAAAGAAAATTGCCTTCACATTTAACTGAATTGTCATTGTCCTGACATGATTGATTTTTATGGCAATTGTATGGAGTAAAATGTTTCGAGATAATTTCCAAAATCATTTTGGTAATGTAAGTATATAAAGTATGTAGAATTATTTTTTATTAAGGGAAAAAAAAGTAATTTGTCCTAAAATAAATAACTAGTTTTTAAAATGAAGAATATGTGGGACAAAACCTGAACAAGTATAAAGAGTACAGAAGGATTGCAGAAAAGGAATATTTTTTGTTCAAAGTTGGATGAGTTAATAGGACTATCTACAAAAATTTTAAAGCCATATCAAAAATTATAACAATGCAAAACTAAAATTTGGACATTGAAGATGCAGAGCAGGGAATGGGAGGCTGCTCTCCTCAAGAAATTGCAGAAGGGAAGATGCAGGACTGTGGGGACATTTGGAAAGGGCAGATAGAGAGGAGGAACCCACTTGGCTGGGGTAAAGGGAAGCTTGGGAGATAAGGCAAACAAGCCAGCACACAGCCATCTCAAAGGGAGAGGGAATCCATGGACATAATTTGACTGGAACACCAGCATTCATCCAGCTCCAAGAGTAAGTTTGTGAGTGGGTTTGAGAGTGCTGGAATATGATGGTTAGTAGGTTGGGGCATTGGACTGGACTATTCATGGAAATGAGGGGCGGATGGAGAAATGAACAGGTGAACACTGGGGATTTGCAGGTCTATGGTTGAAACTGCAAGTGTGGGAATGTTCTTTTGGCAAATATGTTGGGAGAGAGTCTCTGGTGCAGGGTGTAAGTGTTTGGGAGATAGGTGGGAAAGGGTACAGCTCGGGCATAATTTGATGGACTATAAATGTGCTCATGTGGTTGTGGGGTGTTATCTCAGTGGGTGGAGACCAACACTGTAAACAACAAAATATTAAACTCTCATCCTGGGAGTCCCGCTACATTCTCAAATCGAGGGTCAAGAATCTCTTGTGCACATAGGAAATGCCTAATAGCAGAAAGCAAACCAGTTTGCCAACCCCTCAATATTAATGCATATAACTATGGATGTTATTTTTGAAAACATGAAACTTAATGGTTACCATAGGTTCCAAGGGTGGGAGAGAGACATAAAGGTGGATTATAGGACATTTTTAGGGCATTCAAATTGTTTTGCATGATTTTGCAATGATGAATACAGGCCATTATACTTTTTGTCAAAACCTATAAAATTGTGTAGTGCAAACTGTAAACCATAACATAAACTATTGATCATGATTAGCAGCAATGCTTCAATATTTGTTCATCAATTGGAACAAATGTACATACTCATGTAAGATGTTATAAGAGGAAAATGTAAAGGAGGGAGGAATATATTAGAATCCCTTATATTTTCAATGTGACTTTTCTGTAGACTAAAGCTTCTTTGAAAATAAAGTGAAAATAAGTAAGAAGATACAGAAGAAATTGTAAACATACATAAAAGATAACATATCTTATGGGATGAAAGACACAATGCAAGAAATATTTTTGGCTTCATTTATTAGGAAGTTTTGGATTACAGAAAAGTTACAACTATGGAAGGAGGATCACTGGTGGAGGGTATCAGTGTTGAGGGATGTGTGGGGAAAGATGGATCTGGGGCATGTCTCTATGGAGCAGGTGTTCATATGGTCCTAGGATGTTATCTCAGTGGGTAGAAATCCACATACTAATAAAAATATTAAGTTCCCATCCAGGGGAGTACTGCTACATTCTCTAATAGAGTGGCAAGAATCTCTACAGTACATGGACAGTGCCTAGTTAAAGAGGACAGAGCAATACACCAGGCCCTTGATATCAATGCTTGTACTACTGATACTTGTATTTGTAAAATTGAATCTTAGCCTAGTGTGGCAGTTTGAGATTATTTAAGAATCCCCAAAAGATCATATTTGTAAATGAATCAGTTCCTCTGGTTGTGATACTCTTTTATTATGTTAAATTCAGTTGAGGGGCCTTTGATTAGATTACCTGTTAAAATCACTTAGAGGGCTTTTTTTAATTGAATACATCAGTAAGGTATGACTCAGGTTGAATCCCCACTCCCTTCTGGGTCTGATATAAACAGAAACTCAAGGAGACACATGGGAAGAGAGAGGGCTCTGTAATGTTTTATCTTGAAGGAGAGATGAGCCTTAACCTGATAGTTTGCACCTGACCTTTGGAAGAGACCAGAGCAGCGCAGACTGATATTGAAGGCCTGGAAAGAAATGAGTCCTATGCCAGGAGAGAGAGAACTGGAAGCCCAGAGGGGAAGGAGGGACCAGGCAGGGATCAGCAATCATCTTGCTTCAACACATGGCAACTGACTTTGGTGAGAAATCAACCTTGTGTTGGACTTTTATGGCCATGTAACTGTAAGCTTTTACTCCAAACAAATACCCTTTATAAAAGCCAACAGATTTCTGTTCATTTGCATCAGCACTACTTTGGCAGACTAATATCCCTAGTAATATATGTTGCCTAAGAGTTATCTCCTGAAAACCAACTTGTTACTCAATTATAGCCTCTCTCTAAACCAAACTCAACATATGAACTCAACATATGAATCATCCTTGGACATGATTTCCAAGGATAGGCCTCCCTGGCACCACAAATAGTGATTATTTCCAAGCACCAACTAGCGATGCTTTTGGAAAAAGACCTTCACCAAAAGGGGCAAATATTAAATACAAATGAGTTTTTATGGCAAATAGATTTCAAAGTGTGTCAGGAAGTCATTCCAGAGATTATGCTTATGCATGACACAGCAGGATCTCACTGACTGCCACAGTAAATGATGCAAGGTTGCTCCCAAGGACTCTAGAGACATCTGGACACTATAGACAGGGCAGACAACCCATAAAACCAGCACCTTATTTGCGAGCCTTAACTTGGAATTAAACTATCTCCCCAATACAATTGAGTTAAACTTATTTATAATTTCCCTATACATGGTTATTCTGCCCCTTTTATTTGAACCTATAATTAGCACTATAGCCATTACATATATGTCCCAGAAACTTATATCTTCTCACTGTTCATATTCCAGTTGATCCCTGAATCTCACCAGAGTTGCAGCCAACACCTAATCTTCAATTCATCAGACTCACCCAAGATAACAAACAAAACGGTGATGATGGATAATATCCCTCCCAAAAGAACAGAGAGTATCTACAACTGCAAGCAAGACAGTTCCATCCATCTGACCATGGGCTCTAAGCTCCCTCTCAATCTGAAACAGAGTGGGCTTCATTATTCCAAAATCTTCAAGATTGAGAAATGAACAAACATAAGGGGAGAATGCAACTGTCGATCAATGCAGACTTATTATTTTAGTAATGGAAGAATTAGTAATATTGATATTAAAATTGTGGTCACCAGATGTTCTGAGGGGAGGAAGAGGGAAGAAAAGGTGTAACATGGGGCATTTTGTGGACACTGGCATTGTTCTGCATGATATTGCAATGATAGATACAGGCCATTATACATTTTGTCAAAACCTGTAAAATTGTACAATACAAATTGTAAACAATAATGTAACCTATAAATCTGTAAAATTGTACAGTTCAAAGTGTAAAGCATAATGTAAACTATATTATTAACTATAGTAGCAATACTTAAATATTTGTTCATCAATTGTAACAAATGTACCACACTAAAGATGTTACAAATAGGGAAATGTTAGAGAGGGAGAGTATGGGGTTTATGGGAATCCCCTATATTTTCAAAGTAATATAACTTTTCTGTATTCTAAAATTTCTTTAAAAATAAAAATCTAAAATTTGCTTCTCTCTCTGTTGAGTGCCAATGTTTCTAAATAATTAGTCCATTTTTAGTAAAATGTTATAAAGTGTTTTTCTCCAGAATAATCAGTGTAAAAAATTTTAAAAATATGTGTTGTAACAAAACAACTTCTTGTAGTTTATTAAGAAAAACATGTTGTGTCACTATTTTTTTGCCCTTTTCCCCCTCCCTTCCCCCTGCTGTTTTTGCTGTCTGTTTCCATTCTCTGTGTGATCTTCTGTGTCTGTTTCTTTTTCTGTCTTCTCATTTTTCTCCTCTAGGCTTCAGTGGGATTCAATCCTGGGGACCTCCAATGTGGGAGAGAGTTACCCCTCACTAGTGCCCCCTCATTTCTTGGTTTCTGTCACATCTCACCTTGACTCTCCCCTGTGTCTCTTTCTGTTGCATCATCATCTTTCTGCATTGCTCTTCACATGGGCCTGGCTAAATGCACAGCTCTGGCATGGCCTTTAAAAGGAGGCCCTGGGGATCAAACCCAGGTCCTCCCATACCATATGGTAGATGGAATCTCAGTTGCTTGAGACACATCTGCTTCCCTTTGTCACTGTTAAAAGAACATAATATTCAAACCTAGCAACTTTAAGATTTTGCTTTCTCAAAGTCAAATCATACAGGATATTGTTAGGCCCAAAAGCTGGGCCTTTGGGGATAACCAGTGGAAAAATCCTTAACAAGAGAGTTAGACAGAAGTTACATTTGTTATGACTGCAGACAGGAGCCAATGTTGGAAAAGCTACTCAGACCTGACTCCCTGTGCTGCAGTTTCACTCTGGTTTTAATACCTAAGTTACTACTTAGCATTTGCTTTGATTATCCATTAGCTTTTATGCATATGGATGAATATACATAGCTAGTTATATAATTGTATGATTAGTATGTCCAGGAAATCACACTTGCACATACTTTGCATGATCAAAAAGGGGCAGATAACTTCACCTCTGGGTAGGAATTTTATTATGTTAATTAAGCAAGTACACATGAGGACAACAAGGGGCTGCTTCTGTGCAGGTCCAGCCAAACAGTTGAAGTTGTTTTCATACTTCATTGCTTCAAGATATTCTCGACCACCAAAAGCAGAATTTGGCACCAAGAGGGGGATGCATCTCATTACCTTATAATTTCCATATAATTTATTCCGTTGTATCCTGGCAACCAAGAGGGAAACAAATTATTTTCAGCTATTCGGTCACCCTGAATCCATCAATATCTTTTTATTTCAAATGATAGCAAAAGATTTGTTCTTTTACCTTGAAAAAAGTGAAGTGCTGAAGATAAAGTTCATTTCATGTAAATTGCATAGAAAATGTTTAAAGAGTTGTTAAAATTAAAAGGAGATTTTCTAAAATTATGGTAATTAAATTTGCATGGGTAAAATGTTCATATAAATATTTAAAGGCTGTATAAACTTTCATTGTCAAATTTATAAAATTTGACACTGATTTCTGCATATTAGACATTAATAGAACATTAGTCATGGTTTTAATTATTTTAAAGATATGTCCTGAAAACAGCCAACTTTCCCTCTCAGTTTCATTGTTTTGTTCTGAAGACTCTCTAAAAGTTCATATATGTACTCTAGGGATTCTTGCCACTCCATTAGTGGTTGTACCAAGTATATAAAGGCAGTGTCACCAGAGCTTCTGAGGGGAGGGGGAGAGGGAAGAATAAGTGTAACATGGGGCATTTTTGAGATATTGGAATTGTTCTGAATGACAATGCAATGATGGATATAGGCATTATAAATATTGTCAAAACCTATAAAAATGTGTGCTGCAAAGTATAAACTATAATGTAAACTTTTCACCATGGTTAGAAGCAATATTTCATTATGTGTTCATCAATTGTGACAAATGTACCAAACTAATGAAAAATGTTACTCATGGAGAGAAGTGTGGGAGGGAAAGGGTGTGGGGTATATGGGAATCCCCCTAAATTTTTGATGCATCTTTTATGTAATCTAAAGCTTCTTTACAAATAAAATAAAATAAAAAAAGTACACATATTCAGCTACAGGTCAAAGAAAAAAAATGTAACTTTAAAAGGAAAGCAAGGACAGTCTGTAAATTATATTCTGCCTGTTAGCCCCATTTGTCAAAATAAAACCCCATGACCCTGGTCAGTGCCGACAGGTCTCCCCTGCTCTAATAACAGATGGGGCAAAACCCCCACCCCCATCCCTAATCCAACAGGATGTACAAATCTCAAAACCAAATATGGAATATCCAAGATTATCAAATGTCCTGTTTGACATTCCAACACATCCATCTTCCCCGCCCCAAGATCTCCTCCCCAAAGGGCAAAAGTTAATAATCTTCCACCCTATATATGTGTGCCACATCTATGCACCCCTTCTGTAAACCCACCCAGTTATGCCAGCTCAAATGAGGCAATACCAAACCTGGGCAGGCAGGCTGAAGTCTCCCTTCAGACCCCTACCAAGCCAGTGATCTAACAATCTTCTCTGCTTGAATTTTGTTCTGTCTTGGAGCCTCATTGGACCAGGACTAACAAACCCTATTGAAAATATAAATGAGAAACAAACAAACTAAAACTTCTGCTATGGTCTATTGTTAATAATCTCAATATAAGTTAGTTTTCTAATATTTTATTTCTAAAATAGATTTATCTTTAAAATGCTCACAAGGAAATTAGGGCCTAAATTTTAAGCTTTTGCCAAAGACACATTTGTTTTTAAACTTTAATTGTTGTTCCTAATTTTTAAAGTGCTTTACTCTTTATGTTTATCCTGGTAACTCCCCAGAACCTTAAATATCTGTGTAACACCAAATACTCGGAGTTAAATTTCTCCAGCTGTGGAAATATCAAAGAAGTTGCATTAATTCTAAAAAGAGAACTCTCAATAGACCACTTTCATCTCAAGGTTATCCTTATCTTCCCTCAACACACCAATAAAGAACAGGTAGGTGCATTTCTTAGGCTCGCTGGATATTGCCCTTTGTGGGCACCCTCCTTTTCTTCCATTGCCTGACCACTTTATGATCTCCTCAAACACTCCCAACCTGAAGCTTTCTCACTCTCTAGCCCCAACCTTTCAGCATCCCAGACTGGGCACCAGGGCTGTAAAAATCCCACCCCCTCGGGCTTCCTTCCAGCTCTCAATGAAGGAGGAAGGAGAAAATACATGTGGGACCATTTTCACCACATTGGCTACTATAGCCACACTCTGGATGGGGTCACTCAGGGCTTCCCCTCTTGCCGACATGTGGTCATGGCCCCTGTGACTTTAGCTTAGGCCCTGTCTGAGTGTTTGGCTCAGTTCTCAAAATTGTTGTGCTTCATACCATGGAGAGTCTGTTAAACAGCCGTGACACCCAGAATTTCTTTCAAGTGGCTTGGCACACCTACATGCTTCCCTGTTAAGTGACCCTAACATTTCAGTAGAGCATGTTAGGACTCTCAACTTTCCTTCCTCAGCTCACCTGCCAAAGATGACCCTGAGCCCCATAACTGCATCAGCCTTCTCAACTCAGTTCTCAGTCCAAAACCACATAAGAAGGGTTAAGAGTTAACAAACAATTATGATTACTGAAACACTATGTGGATGCCTTTTAAGTTAGTAAAAATGTTAATATGTCTAGACCATTTCTTAACCCATGGAAAGATTTCAGGGGGTCTGTGAGTATGAATTGAAAAACAAAATCAACTTATTATCTGTGTGTGTGTGTGTTTCAAAGAACAAGCTTGAATGTTACAGGCAACACCACAGGCAAGACGAATCCCAGTGGAGAACGTAAAAGATGTAAAAAAAAAAAATCATGAAATGATGGGAAACCAAAAGACAACCATGACAAAAGAGTTTTATGAGACAAATTAGTAAGTTATGTTTCTGTTTGTGTGTCTGTCTGTTTGTTCAATATATATTTTCATACCTCTGGATGGTAATATCAAGTTAACAAATGAAAATTCTTGAAAGAGCTCTATTGAATTTGCTAAAAATTAAATAAGCACTTACATTTGTATATGTGAATGAATACTCCTGGAATCCAAATTAGAAAAAACAAACAGAATGACAAAGCTCATATAAAAATCTGACTAAAGAAATTATTTCAAGGACAAAACACCTCAAAAGGTTGCCCTGAATACTTTCATAATCTTTCTGTAGCCTATCCTACCCCCAGGGTCTTCTAAACTTGACTGAATTCCAGCAACTCATTATAATTGGTCTAGAAACTTTTGGGTGTGTGCTGGGTGTGGAAAGGTAGGGGAGATGTGAGTTTAATTTAGAAATCTGTCTACTAGGTCTGGAAATTATAAATGATAGGGACAGAGGGAATATTTCAGTATAAACCTTGATTTGCACAGTCTTTCCTGTAATAACCCAATTATATTTTAACAGCCTTGAGATGAGAATAATTAATAACCCAATTGACAATTTTCAATAAGTAACCAGATCCATGAAATCTATGAAAAGTTTTTTCTATATTATAATTAAAACAAATAAAAAACTTACTATGTAATATATTCCCCAGGGCCTAATAGTTGGTAGGCTTTTAAGGTTATATTTTTAAGGTATTATGAAAACAAAACAGTTCTAACCTCCTATGAAGGGAAAGAAAAAATTCTTACATAAATATTATTTTAATTTTATTGTACTTTAGTGTAATCTCCTGGGATCTATAAATATATTAATAAGTTCACATTATGTCTGTTTCACCTTTAAGAGGATAAAGTCATAAGTTTTTATCTAATGAAATTATTAGAAACCTCATTTAAAAATAATTGTTTTGATTAAAGTGAAACAAATAGCTTTTCATAGAACAGAATGAGTTACTTCCTGAAAACTTCCTTGTTGATCAAGTGTGGCTCTCTTTAAACCAAATAATCTCAAATTTTTCTTACCTGCAATGAAGTGGATTACTTCATATAAATAACACCTCCCAGGAGAAAAAATTTAATGGAACCTTTATTACCGGCCGGGGCGTGCTCCTTAGTAAGAGATGCGCCTAAAATCCGGAGGCTGTAGCCTTTATAGACTTTCTTCGCGTGTGCGCCAAACTCTCCGGTGTGCACCAAGAGACGGGACAGGATTGGTAAATTCAAACACATACATTTCTATATCGGGGTCCTGATCAAAGCAAACAAGCAGAGTTATAGAAGGGGATATTTGCAGTTAGCTTCTCAGCAGGGAGTGGAGAGTGATTGACATTTTCCCAGCACCAGTGGCGCCATTCCCCCATTAGTCCCAGATGGGTGTCCGGGTTTTTAAGGACCACACATATTTTATAAGCTTGGGGTTCCTGCTGGGGAGAATTGGTGTGGTCTTGTTTTGTTTTCAGTACTGTTGTAGAAGCAAACACCCAACTTCTCTTATTCCTCCTCCTCTATTTTCTGAATGCTGTTCCTCTTTGTCATATATCTTTCCATTTATTTAGGACTTCTTAATTTCTTTCAGCAATCTTTTGTCATTTTCAGTCTACATGTCTGTGTAAAAGTCCTTTACATCCTTGGTTAAATTTATTTCTATATATTTTATTCTTTTCCATGGCATTGTAAATGGAGCTTCTCCTTGGTTTTCTTTTCCAGTTGTTCATTACTGGTGTATAGAAATAAAACTATTTTTTTCCATGTTGTCCTTGTACCTTGCCACTTTATTGAATTAATTTTTTAACTCTAGCAGCTTTCCTGTAGATTCTTTGGCATTTTCTATAAATCGGATCATGTCATGTGCAAGTAGAGACACTTTTGTTTTGCTTTTTGAATCTGGATGCATTTTATTTATTTTTTTCTTGCCTATTTGCTCTGGTGAGAATATTCAGTACACTGTTGGGCAGCAGTTGTGTAAACAGACATTCTTGTCTTGTTTCTAATCTTAGCGGGAAAGCTTTCAATCTTTCACTATTGAGTACGATGCTAGCTGTGGCTTTTTCATATATGCTTTATCATGTTCAATACACTCTTGTTTCCTTTTGATTATTAATTGCATGGCATATATTTTTCAATCTTTTACTTTCATCCTTCCTATTTTGCCATACTTGAAGTGAGTTACTTGTAGAAAGCATATTGTTGGATTTTGCTTTATATCCACTCTATCACTCTAGTTTTTTAACAAATCAATTTTATTGATACATAGTAATAAAGTATACAATTCTTCCAAATGTCCAATCAAAAGCATTTGGTAAAATGACATAGTTGTGTGTTCATCACTTCAATCATTATTAGAGCATTTTCATTATTTCAAAATAATAATAATAATAAACAGACAATTAAGAAAATTCCTCACCTCTCAATACCTCTATTTTTCCATTGTGTACATAGCTGCTGGTTCTGGCTATTCTTTCACAATTATTTATTTGTGTATTAAGCAGTTTTATTGAGATATAATCACATACCATACAATCTATCCAAAGTGTATAAACAATGGCTTTAATATAATCAAAATGTAGTACATTCATCTAAAAAATTTTAGAACAATTTCCTTACTCTAAAAAGAAAGAATCCACACCCTTAGCATTCCTTCCTTAGACCTACATAACCAATAATCAAATTTCATCTTTAAAAATTGATTTATATTTACATTTTATATAAATGGAATCAAACAATATGGAGTACTCTGTGTCTCATTTTCTTCACTTAATATAAAGGTTTTTTTTTCTGATTTTAGTATTTTTTGAAATAACTTGCATTTGTTCAGCTTCAAAGAAAAATGGTTTTATGTATGCAATTCTACCGATATTCATATTTCACATAATACATTTATATTTCATATAATATATTTAGTTCATAATAGGGCAATCATACAGTATTTTTGCTTTTGTGTATGGCTTGCTTCACTCAACATAATGTCCTCCAAGTTCATATATGTGGTCATATGTTTCATGACTTCATTTCTTCTTACTGCTACATAATATTCAGTCATGTGTATACTGCACAATCTTTGTCCATTCATCAGTTGATGAACACCTGGGTGTTTCCATTTTTGGCAATCATGAATAATGTTTCTATGAACATCATTCTGCAGATATCTGTACGTATCACTGCTCTCAGGTTTTCTGGGTATAAACACAGCAATGATATTGCTGGGTCCCATGGTAAGTCTATGTTCAGCTTCCTTAGGAAACAGTCATCCACAGTGGCTGTACCTTTCTACATTCTGGAAATACACATGTGGAAATAAGACTTACCTTGGCCACACACTGCTCCGAGGAGCAGTGAAATTAAGTTGGTATCTATTGTGGATAAAAATTGGTATAGGAAATAGGATCATGTAACAGGGAGAAATTAAATGGGATTGCCCTATTAAGTAAAGATTTTAAAAGGAGGCCAGCACATTAATGAAAGCTTGGCTAAAAAAAATGTGCCCATTTATTTGTCTTCACTCCTGTGGTTTCAGCTGGGGAAAATGTTATCAATAATATCGGCCTCCCCTAAAAGTTTCCACTAATAGGGATTTTCTTTCACAGTCCTATGAGAAATATAAAAAATACATATAATTTCATGAATTTAAACCTCCATGCAGTCGGAGAGCTCCAGAGCCATAACAGAAATTGCCCTGCATATAGAAGGCAGCTCCTACAAAACACAGTGAGATTGTAGACACATCAATGCAGAAATACCTAGGACCATACATGCATGCTCAAGGCACATGCCCAGAAATGATTATGGTGGTCCCTACAATTTTGTCTGGAGCAATTTTCTAACTCAATATATGGATAAACTCAGAACAAGAGCATCTGCACAAGTCTACCTGCAAAGACTGGGAAAGGGATTTTTCCCCCCTTTTATTTTGGTAGTTCCTGGCATTCAGGGAAATTTGTCATAATACTGGCTGGATACATACTTAAAAAGCAGACATCTCAAAGTAAAAGCTCCTGCAATAACACAATAAAGTATCAAAATATCCAGGTTTCAACAAAAAGTTACAAAACATACAAAGAAACAGGAAGTGATGGTCCAGGAAAAGGAGAAAATATAAAGCAATTGAAACTATCACTGAGGAAACCAGACATGGGATATACCAAAGAAAGACCTTTAAAAAAATGGTCCTAAATATGCTCAAAGGCCTAAAGGAAAGCATGGAGAAAGAACTAAAGGAAATAATAAAATGATAGATGGACATGAAGAGAATGTCAGTAAAGAGACCGAATTTATGAAAATGAACCAAACAGAGCTGAAAACCACAGTAATATAAATTAGAATTTCCCTTGAGGTGTTCAACAGTAAATGGAAGCTGGCAGAAAAAGGAATCAGTGGACTTGAAGATAAGACGATTGAAATTGAGGAGCTGAAAAAAGAAATAATGAAGAAATGTGAACACAGCCTGAGGAATCTGTAAGATACCATCAAACACACCTATATGCACATTTTGAGAATCCCAGGAGTAGAAAAAGGAGAGAAAGGAGCAGATAGATTATTCAAAGAAATAAAGGCTGAAAAATCCCCAAATGTGATGAAAGACAATATGCATCCAAGATGCTAAATGAACTAAAAACAGGATAAATTGTAAGAGACACACACCACAGAATTTTATAATCAAAGAGGATTTTGAAAGCTGCAAGAGAAAGGCAATGGCTCATATACAAGGGAGCAGCAATAAGGTTACGTGTCAATTTCTGACTGGAAAATATAGAGGTAAGACAGCAGGGGGGTGACATGTTTAAAGTTCTGAGAGCAAACAATTGCCTACCAAGAATTCTATATCTGGCAACACCAACTTACAAAAGTGTAGAGAGATTAAGACATTCCCAGACGAACAAATCTGAGGGAGTTCATCACTACTAGACTGAGCACACAACAAATGCTAAAGGAAGTTCTGTAGGTTGAAAGAGAATAGATCAAAGCCATATAAGAAATAAGTATCTCTGGCAAGGACAGTGACATGGGTAAATAAAGGTGAGTTCTATTGTGTTTATGGATTGTTAAGGCTATTTTTTATTTCAATCAGGACCTATAAAGGCAAATACATAAAATTTAATGATAAAACAGTGGTGTGGGATGCATAATGTGTAAACAAACTATTTGTGACAAGTACTACATAAATATGGGGACCAGAGAAGTATAGGAACATAGTTAATATATACCTTGAAATTAAGTTGTTATCTAAGCAAATATGACTATTAATGATTTGAGAAGATAATTTAGGACCCATGATAATACAAAAAAAAATATCAGAAAATATACAGGCCCACCATGACAGAAATTGGAATACATGTGGCAAAGGCTGAAGGGGTAGGTGATATGGAGAATTAATGCTTAGTTAGTATGAGGTTTTGTTTGGGGAGATGGGAATATTTGGAAGCTGATGAAGGTACACAAACTTGTAAAGAGGAGTGATGTCACTGGAATGGGGGTTTCCAGTGGATAAGATGGGAAAATTCTTGTTGCATACATATTCCCACAGTAAAAAAAAAAAAAAAAGAATGAACAGCTAAACAGACAATGACAATTAAATGCAATACAGTGAGTGAAGTGGTTCAGGTCATTTGCCTCCCATGTGGGAGGTTCCTGGTTTGGTTCCCGGTGCCTCCTGGTGAAGGTGAGCGAACAATGAGCAGATACCCAAGAGAACCATCTGTGGAGGGATAAATAAAAATTTTTCTAAAAGTAAACAAATAAAAATCTTAATAAATAATTACAATACATCTGGATAGGATTTATTAAAATGTAATATATAGCTAATTGCATTAGACTTTGTCCTCTTGAATTCTCTCATTTGACAATTAAAGCAGCATGATTACATTAACTGATGAGGTTATTAATATCCATAGAGGAAATATTTAAGACAATTACATAATATATGGGGGGAGGGAAAAGGTACATAAAGGGATACCCTTTATTGAACTGGTAAAATTTTGATACCAGTAAACAATTAGGACTTCTCTGTGTATACAAAAGTATGTATACCATCTAGAGCAACCATTTAAAAAGTTAACAATTAGATATATGAAAAAACATTAAAACTGGAATTCAAAATATTTTAAAAACATTCAAGGAACTCATAGGAAATCAGGAAAAATGAAAAAGAGAAATTAAAAACAGGGAAGAGTGAAAAAATGCCAAAGTTATGCACTAACCTTTCAATAAGTACATTAAAGAATCATGGTCTATATACATCTATTAAAAGAAGTAGAGTGGGTCTATACCTAGCAAAGTTATTGCTGGCTCCCATGGCAAGTCTATAGTCAACTTCCTTAGGAACTACCAAACAATTTTCCACAGTTATTGTACCATTCTACATTCCCACAACAGTGAATAAGCGTCTCTATCTCTCCACATGCTCTCCAACATTTACAGTGTTCTGACTTTTTAATAGTAGTCCTTCTAATAGATGTGAAATGATATCTCTTTCAAGTTTTGATTTGCATTTCCCTAATCACTAGTGATATTGAACATTTTTTCATGAGTTTCTTTCCATTTATATTTCTTCTTTGGACAATTGTCTTTTCAAGTCTGTGGCCCATTTTGTAATTAGAGAATTCATCTTTTTACTTTTGAAATGTATGGTCTCCTTATCATATCCTTTTAATCATGGATATTAAATCTTATCCTGCCAAATATTTTCTCTCATTTAGTCAGTTGCCTTTTCATCCTTTTGACAAAGTCCTTTGAGGTGCAAAAGTGTTGGTTTTTTCTTTTGTTACACCTATGTACCATTGCTAGGTGTACCCAGAAGAACTGAGAGCAGTGACATGAATAGACATCTGCACACTGATGTTCATAGAAGAATTATCCATGATAGCCAAAAGTTGGGAAATTTTCCGTTATTATTTCCTCAATTATTCTCTTTCTGCTGCTTTTCCATTCTCTTCTCTTTCTGAGACACCCAAATGCATGTTTGTGCATTTTGCACTGTCATTCAATTCCTTGAAAGCCACTTCAATTTTTCTATTCATGTCTTTCTCTGATCTCCTTTCTCCTGTCTTTTCCAATTCACATGCTCTTTCACTTATTCTTTCCTTGGTCATTTCAAGTCTGCTGTTATATGACTCTCATGTATTTGCAATCTTATCCATTGTGTCTTTCATTTCAATAAGAACTGTCACTCTTCTTTGAATGCTGTCAAATTTTTATGTTCACCCAGTGTCTTTTTTTTAACAAATCAATTTTATTGATACTTATTAATACAGCATAAATCTATCCAAAACAATCAATGGTATGCAGTATAATCACATATTTGTGCATTCATTACTTCAACTATTCTTAGGGAAGTTTCATTATTCCAATAATAACAAAAAACAAAAACAAACAAAACTTCATCACCTATCAATCTCTCTATGCTTCCCCCATCCTACAGAGCTGCTATTCTTTTTCCTTCTCTCTAGTTTATTTGTATTTATATTTGTAAAAACTGTCTTATATATGCAATACCACACATATTCATGTTTTACATGAGGTTTTACTATCTTATACAGTCCCATGTTACAGCTTTTAGCTTTCCTTCTAGTAATATACATAAACTTAGACTTTCCCTTTCAACCACTGTCATACCCATATACTAGCTCTGCTAGTTACAGACACCATGATATGCTTTCACTATTTCTATTCATTCCCAAAGATTCACAAACATCCTTTTTACCAGTTCTGTACAGATTAACCCTCAGCCTCCAATTCTCTACCCTCCTTCTATTTTCTGGTGACCTATATTCTAATTATTAACTCCAAAAATTTACACAATATATTTAGCTCATAATAGAGCAATCATACACTATTTGTCCCTTTTGGTCTGGCTTGAGTCACTCAACATAATGTCCTCCAGGTTCAGCCATGTTGCCATATGCTTAATGACTTCATTTCTTCTTACTGCTGGGTTATATTCCATCATGTGTATACACCACAATTTGTTTATCCATTCATCAGTTGATGGACACTTGGGTTATTAACATCTTTTGGCCACTATGAACACTGATGTGTAGGTGTCTTTTCATGACTCTACTCTCAGTTCTTCTGGATATAAACCTAGTAATGTTTTTGTGGGGTCCCATGGCAAGTCTACATTTAACTTCTTTAGGAACTGCCAAACAGTCCTCCACAATGGCTGTGCAGTTCTACATTTCCACCAACAGTGAAAAAACATTCGTATCCACATCCTTTCCAACATTTTCAGATTTCCAAGTTTTTAAAACCGCCATTCTCATAGGTGTGAAATGATGTCTCATTGTAGTTTTGATTTGCATTTCCCTGATTGCTAGTAATGTTGAAAATTTTTTCATGTGTTTTCTGCCATTTGTATTTCTTTGGACAATTGTCTTTTTAAGTCATCTGCCAATTTTTAAATTGGGTAGTTTGTCTTTTTATTGTTGAGTTGTATGATCTCTTTGCATATCATGCCTATTAAACACTTATCAGATATATGATTACCAAATATTTCTCCCATTGTGACAGCTGCTTTTCACCATTTTGACAAAATCCTTTGAGGTACAAAAATGTTTAATTTTTAAGAGGTTCCATTTATCTATTTTTCCTTTTGTTGCTCGTGCTTTGGGTATAAAGTTTAAGAAACTACCACCTTCCACAAGATCTTGGATAGGCTTTCTAACATTTTCTTCTAAGAGATTTATGCTCATCACTTTTATATTTAAGTCCTTAATCAATTTTGAGTTAATTTTTATATAAGATATGAGATAGTGGTCTTATATATTTTGGATATAGATATCCAGTTCTCCCACCACCATTTGTTGAAGAGATCTTCTGGCCCAGCTGGGAGGGCTTGAATGCCTTGTCAAAAATCACTTGACTGTAAATGTGAGGGACTATTTCTGAGTTCTTGATTCAGTTCCATTGGTCAATGTGGCTACATTTTTGCCAGTATCATGCTCTGTTTACCAAAGTAGCTATGTAATATGTTTTAAGTCATGAAGTGAGATTCTTCGGAATTCATTCTTCTGTTTAAAGAACTTTTTGCCTATTTGGGCACCTTAACAATCTCAATAAATTTGATAATTCATTTTTCCATTTCTGCAAAAATATTTGTTGGGATTTTTATTGTAATTGCATTGAATCTGTAAATCAGTTAGAGTAGAATTGACATGTTAACAATATTTAGTCTTTCAATCCATGAACATGGAATGTGCTTCCATTTATTTAAGCCTTCTTCAGTTTCTTTTAGAAAGGTTTTGTAGTTTTCTGAATACATGTCCTTTATATCCTTGGCTAAGTTTATTCCTAAATATTTGATTGTTTTCATTGCTATTATAAATGGAATTTTTCCCCTGATTTCCTCCTCAGATTGCACATCCGTAATGTATATAAACACTATTGATTATGCTTATTAATCTTGTATTCTACCACTTTCCTGAAGTTGTTTATTAGTACTAGTAGCTTTGTTGTGGATTTTTCAGGAGATCTAGATATAAGATCATGCAATCAGCAAATTGTGGAATTTTACTTCTTCCTTTACTATTTGGGTGCATTTGTTTCCTAACTGTTCTAGCTAGATCTTCTAGAACAATATTGAATAACAATGGTGACAATGGGCACACTTGTCTTGTTCCTGATCTCAGCAGGAAAGCTTTCTGTCTTTCATGATTGAGTAAAATGTTAACCATAGGTATTTCTTATATGCCCTTTACCATATTGAGAACCTTCCTTCTATTCCTATTTGTTGGAGAGATTTTATTAAGGGTGCTGTATTTTGTCAAATTCCTTTTCTGCATCAATTGAGAAGGAACATGTGTTTTCTCTTCTTCAATTTTTCAATGAGGTTTATTATACTAATTGATATCCTTGTGTTGAACCACCCTTGCATACCTGGGATAAAACCCACTTGATTGTGATGTATAATTTTTTAAATGTGCTTTTGGATTCTATTTACAAGTATTTTGTTGGGGACTTTTGAATTATATTCATTAAAGATATTGGTCTGTAATTTTCTTTTTTATAGTATATTTATCTGATTTTGGTATGAGGGTGATATAGCTTTCATAGACTGTGTTTTGAAATGTTCTTTCCTCTTCAATTTTTTGGAAGCACTTGAGTAAGATTGGTATTAGATCAACTTTGAATGATTGGTAGAATTCAACTGTGAAGCGATTTGGTCGCAGGCTTCTCATCTTTAGAAAGCTTGTGTTAACTGTTTCAATCTCTTGACTTGTAATTGGTTGATTTGTTGGGATCTGCTATTTCTTCTAGGGTCCATGTATGCGGCTTGTGTGATTCTAGGAATTTGTCAATCTCCTCTACATTGTCTAATTTTTTGACATGCAGTTCGTATTAATCAGCCAAAGTGGGGTTGAAGCAAACTACTAGAAATCTTTTGGTCTTTATAAAGGGTAATTATTTGCAGTAGAGGCCATAAAGTTACCAGACTATAAAGTTACCATAAAGCATAAGTTACTTCCCTCACCAAACTCTGTGAGGATCTGGCTTCCTGAGTTCCTCTCTTCCTGTGGCTTGATTCTCTCTATGTTCAGCTGCTTGTACTCTCCACAAGGTCAGCTGTAGACTATGAGCCTCTCTAGCCTTTGCCTTTCTCCACAAGTCCAGCTGTATGTCAGGCAAATGGCTCATCTCTTTTGCTGGGGCCTTCTCTCATTACTCACTACTAAGCTGCTCTCTTTGCTTACTTCCTGGGGCTCCAGCTCAAGACTCCAATTCATAACTCCAATATCAGAACCCCAACTCAAAACTCCAACTCTGTATTTTGCCATGACTTTTATCTTTGATTTCCTGCCCACCAAGGGGTGGGGCTCAATGCCTTACTGTTGTGGCCCAATCAAAACCTTAATCATAACTTAATCATGACCAGATGAACACACAAGTTTACAAGAATAATCCAATATCATTTTTTTGGTATTCATAACTATATCAAATGGCCAAACTGCTACACAGGTCATAGTATATTCTTATGAGCTCTCTTATTTCTGTAGGGTCAGTGTTAATGTCCCTCTCTCATTTCTGAATTTATTTTTTTGCATCTTCTCTCTTTTTCTCTTTGCCTGTTTAGCTAAGGTTTTGTTGAGTTTGTTCATCTTCTCAGAGAAACAACTTTTGGTTTTCTTGTGCATCTCTAATTTTTTTGTTCTTGATTTCATTTATATCTGCTTTGCTCTTAACTATTTCTTTACTTCAGCTTGGTTTGGGATTAGTCTGCTGTTATTTTCCCAGTTGCTTCAGGTGTGCGGCTAAACCTTCAATTTTAACTCTTTATTCTTTTTTAATGTAAGCATTGAAGGCTATAAATTTCCCTCTCAGCATTGTCCTTGCAGTGTCCCATAGGTTTTGAAATGTGTTCTCATTTCATTTGTCCAAGATAGTTGCTGAATTCCATTGAAATTTCTTCTTTCACCCATAGATTATCAAAGTGTGTTGTTTAATCTCCATATATTTATGAATTTCTCTTTTTCCATCCATTATCAATTTCCAGCTCATTATCTTTTGATTAGAGAAAGCATTTTCGATAATTTCAATATTTTTTAAACTTATTGAGACTTGTCTTGTGACCCAATATATGGTCTATCTTGGAGAAAGATCTATGAGCACTTGAAATAAAAGTATATCCTGCTATTTTGGGATGCAATTGTTCTACAGATGTCTGTTAGGTATAGTTCATTTATCATATTATTCAAGTGCTCTGTTTCTTTATCCTCTGTCCAGATGGTCTATCCAATACTAGAGTCTCCAACTATTATTGTAGAGACATCTATTTCTCCCTTCAGTTTTACCAGTGTGTTCCTCATGTATCATTTTACCAGTGTGCACCTCATGTATCTTAGGGCTCTCAGGTTACGTGCATAAATATTTAATACTGTTATTTCTCCTTGCTGAATTGCCCCTTTTATTAATATATAATGACCTTCTTCATAACTTATAACATTTTTTCATTTGAAATGTATTTTGTCTGATATTAGTATCAGTACCCCAGCTATTTTTTTTTCTTGCTATTTGTATGGAATACCATTTTCCAACTTTTCACTATTTTTAAAATAGGTTTATTTATTTTATTTATTTCTCCCCACCCCCTCATTGTTTTGCATTTGCTGTGTCTGTTTTTTTGAGTGCTGGCCTTTTTTAGGAGACACCGGGAGCCAAAACTGGATTCTCCCATGTGGGGAGAGGTGCCTAATTGCTTGAGCAACCTCTACTCCCTGCTTTGGTGTCTCTCATTATATTTTCTCTGGTCTTTTGTTGTGTCATCTTGTTGCATCATCTCACCATGCCTGCCCTTTGTGTCAGATCATTGCCTCGTTTGTCTTCTTTAGGACACACTGGTAACAGAACATGGGACCTCCCATGTGGTAGGCAGGAGCTCAATCACTTAAGCCACATCCGCTTCTTAAACCTTTCACTTTTAACTTGGTGTCCTTACATATAAGGTGAATCACTGGTAGACAACATATAGACAGCTCATATTTTTTAATCCATTCTATCTCTCTCTGTCTTTTGATTGGGGAGTTCAAGCCATTAACATTCAATATTATTTCTGTAAAATGTTACTTACTTCATCCATTTCGTCTTTTGGCTCTCTGTTGTCATATTGCTCTATTCTTTGCTTTCTTACCATTTATTTTATCCTTCTAATAATCTTCATTTCTACACTTTTTTCCAAGTCTCTTATCCTCGTTTTTTCCTTTCAGTCTATAACATTCTTTTTAGTTTCTCTTATAATTCTGGACTTTTGGTAACATATTCTATTGGTTTTTGCTTGTCTCTGAAGACTTTGAACTGACCTTCATTTTTGAAGGTCAGTTTTGCCAGATGCAGAATTCTTGCCTGGCAGTTTTTCTCTTTCAGTACCTCAAAAGCATCATGCCACTTTCTTTTCTCCTCCATCATTTCTGATGAGAAGTCAGCACATAATTTTATTGAGTTTCCCTTGTATGTGATGCTTTGGTTTTCTCTTGATTCTCCCTGAATCTTCTCTTCATATCTGATATTTGTCATTCTGAATAGTAGGTGTCTCGGGGTAGGTCTGTTTAGATTTATTCTGTATTGGGTACATTATCCTGCTCGGATATTGATATTCATATCTTTCATAAGGTTTGAAAATTTCTTGGTCATTATTTTCTCAAATATTCCTTCTGACCCTTTTCCATTCTCCTTCTGGCATACCAATAATGCAAATGTTTATGCATTTCACTTTATCATTCAATTACCTGAGGCTCTATTTAATTTTTTCCATTCTCTTCCCTGTCTGTTCTGCTGCCATTTCCAGTTCAAATGTTCTGTCTTCAAAATCAATAATTCTGTCTTCAAGCAGTTCATATACACTCTTGTGTGCCTCTAATGTATTTCTAATCTCATCCATCACATGTTTCTTTCCCAAAACATCTGTTACTTTTCTTTGCAGGCTTTAAAATTGTTCTATATGCTCAGAGTGTCTTCTTAATATCCTTTATTTCTTTCATCATATTTTATTTAATTCTTTGAAGTAATTTAAGAGAATTTTGTGATTATCACTGATTAATTGTCTTAAATCCTGTATCTCTTCAGTATATTTGGTTATATCCTTTGGGTGGACCATCTCTTCCTGTTTCTTAGTATCACTTTTTGCTGATGTCTAGGCATCAGAATATGTTGGTGTATTTACTCTGATGCTCAATTTCCCTCTTTGCCTATTGTTTTTTTCTCACAGTACTTCTTTGATATTTTGTTCAGCTTATTATTTATATTTGCCCAGCTTAAGTTATCAAAATTGGGCAGGGATACACTAATGAGGTGCAAATATTCTCCCAGGGACTAGGATACAGAGAAAATGGATAATTATTTTGTGCATGCAAGTTCTAGATTGGCCAGCAGATGCTGCTTGTCAGTGTACCTTTCCACTGACGTGTTTCAGTCTTGGGTTTCCTGTGTTCCTCTTTTGAATCTCGAGAGCAGAGATCCAAAGTGGGGTCTGCTGGCCAAATTCTGTGAAGAGAAATCATCTAAACTTCCCTTTTCTTTACTTCCCTTCAAACAGCTGACAGGGAGGAAGATCTCTCTTCCCCTTTCAGTCGGCAGCAGTGAGCCAGAGGTTTTACTCCTGCTTAACATCTTGGGTGTAGGTGATGGGAACCCTTTCAGGCTGCCACAGGGTCTTGGTAATTCACATTTATTGTTTCAGCTTCTGCATTTCTCTGCCCCTCACCCTCCTGGGAGATGTGTAGCATTGTCCTGGTCTGCTGACCCATAAAGCTCGTCCCTTGGAGAGTTGATGGCTCTTTCTCTGTTGCTTTTGTGAGAGCATTGAGCTCTCCCTGTTAGTCACTATCTTCCTACAATCCCCAGTGTCTTCTTAATATCGTTAATCTCTTTATCCATCTCATTAAATTTATTAATGAGGTGGATTGGATATCTTTGATTAGTTTTCTGAAATCCTGTGTTAAGTCTGGAGGTTTAATTTGTTTCTTTGACTAGGCCATCTCTCCCTGTTTTTTATAATGGTTTGCAAATTTTTTTCTCGTGTTTTGCTATTTTTGTTGTTGTTGCTGTTTTTAGTCTGCTCAGTATCTCTCTTTAATCTATGCCTTTCATATTGGTTGGCTTTTTGTTGTAGCTCCTCTTTGAAAATTGGGTCGAATTAGTTTGAACCTTTATAATCAAGAAATGATTTTTTTTTCAGCTTGTATCTGATTTTTACACTGAATATATGGTACAATTTTTATTTATTTGTTTGTTTATATTTTTAATTTGAAGAAAAGAAACTTTAGATTACATAAATATTATATAAAAATATAATGTATTCCCATATGCCCGACTACTACCCCCTTCCACACTTTCCCACACAATCAACATCCTTCATTAGTGTGGTATATTTGTTACAATTGGTGAACCCATATGGAAGCATTTTCACTAACCATGCATTGTAGATAGCATTATACGTTACACTCTGTCCCATGCAATTTTGTAAGTTATGACAAAATATATAATCCCTGTATTGATCATTGCAATGTCATGCAGGTTGCAATTCCAGTGTCCCAAAAATGTCCCATATTACACCTATTTTTCTTATAAGCTCAGAACTTCCAGTGGCTACTGCTTCCAATTCAATGATAAAAGTTATCACATTGTTAGAATCACAATAAGTTTATAGTAGAATGTAAGTAAGTCTAATTTAGTCCATTATTCATTCCCAAATCTTGAGGATTTTGGGATGGTGATGTTCCCTCTGTCTCTAATTGAGAGGGGTATTAGGTACCATAGGGCAGATGGATGGAACAATCTTGCTTGCAGTTGCAGATTCTCGCTGTTTCTTGGAATGGGTGTTGTTCATTATTAACACCTTGTTATTTGTCCTGGGTGAGTCCAGTGAACTGGAGAGTTGGTGTTGCAACTCTGTTGAGATTTGAATACAGTTTTTTAGATTGCACTATTTGTGCAATTATTTCATCCCCAGGAGCAAGCTTCCTTTCCCCTCTTCCTCCTCTGGGTTTGTTAACCTGTTCTGTTTTTATTTCCCTCTGTTAT